>CM019172.2:27417917-27667676 GCA_009739505.2 Apolygus lucorum
CCTCTCATCACCCAATTGTACTATATACCTACCTTATATTTGGTACTGCACTATTCAGTTCCGACAATCTCCTATACCATTAAATAGCCAACTATATTATGGATGGACTAGGAAGCTATGTGCTACACCCACTTGGTAGAATACTCTCTCATCACCTAACTGTACTACATACCTCATATTTAGTAGGGCACTATGCAGTTCTGACGATGCCGTCTTCTATTACCTAATCATGTTATCGGTGATGAGGGGGCTATGTGCTACACCCACTTGGTAAAATACCCTCTTATCACCAAATTGTACTACATATCTCATATTTGGTACGGCACTATGCAGTTATGACGATCTCCTATACCATTAGATATCCAACTATATTATGGATGACTAGGAAGCTATGTGCTACACCCACTTGGTGGAATACCCTCTCATCACCTAATTATACTCTATACCTACCTTACATTTGGTACTGCACTATTAAGTTCCGACAATCTCCTATACCATTACATAGCCAACTATATTATGGATGACTAGGAAGCTATGTGCTACACCCACTTGGTAGAATACTCTCTCATCACCTAACTGTACTACATACCTCATATTAGTAGGGCACTATGCAGTTCTGACGATGCCGTCTTCTATTACCTAATCATGTTATCGGTGATGAGGGGGCTATGTGCTACACCCACTTGGTAAAATACCCTCTTATCACCAAATTGTACTAAATATCTCATATTTGGTACGGCACTATGCAGTTATGACGATCTCCTATACCATTAGATATCCAACTATATTATGGATGACTAGGAAGCTATGTGCTACACCCACTTGGTGGAATACCCTCTCATCACCTAATTATACTCTATACCTACCTTACATTTGGTACTGCACTATTAAGTTCCGACAATCTCCTATACCATTACATAGCCAACTATATTATGGATGACTAGGAAGCTATGTGCTACACCCACTTGGTAGAATACTCTCTCATCACCTAACTGTACTACATACCTCATATTTAGTAGGGCACTATGCAGTTCTGACGATGCCGTCTTCTATTACCTAATCATGTTATCAGTGATGAGGGGGCTATGTGCTACACCCACTTGGTAAAATAACCTCTTATCACCAAATTGTACTACATATCTCATATTTGGTACAGCACTATGCAGTTCTGACGATCTCCTATACCATTAGATATCCAACTATATTATGGATGACTAGGAAGCTATGTGCTACACCCACTTGGTGGAATACCCTCTCATCACCTAATTATACTCTATACCTACCTTACATTTGGTACTGCACTATTAAGTTCCGACAATCTCCTATACCATTACATAGCCAACTATATTATGGATGACTAGGAAGCTATGTGCTACACCCACTTGGTAGAATACTCTCTCATCACCTAACTGTACTACATACCTCATATTTAGTAGGGCACTATGCAGTTCTGACGATGCCGTCTTCTATTACCTAATCATGTTATCAGTGATGAGGGGGCTATGTGCTACACCCACTTGGTAAAATAACCTCTTATCACCAAATTGTACTACATATCTCATATTTGGTACAGCACTATGCAGTTCTGACGATCTCCTATACCATTAGATATCCAACTATATTATGAATGACGAGGGAGCTATGTGCTACACCCACTTGGTAGAATACCTAACTAACAGTACTATAATTATCGCTCATACTTGGTAGGAAAACTCACATACATGAGCATTCGTAGACACGTTTGATATGGCCCATGCAGGTTCTGACCTAAAAGCCACTATAATTTCCCCGTTTCTCATCCCCCGCAGCACCTTTTAGTCATCGGAACCCCCCTCATATAGCATATCATTTTAAAGCTTACAATCAGACCTTCAATTTGACTATACACAAATGGTCCTCCATCGACTCAGTCGGAAGTCACAGGGCAAGAAGAGTGAATGCGGACCAATATTCCCGAAAACGGGAACCACGTTTTTCAACTTCTTTCACAAAGTTTCGATACTTTTAACTGAGCAAAATGAAATCTGTTTGAAATGGGACCACCACGGATAATGGTAGAACACATTTCAAAAGAATCAGACAGATTGGTACCAGAATAAAGAAATGCAAGCGACTCGGACATACAAAAAAAAAAAAAAAAAAAATCGTCGTCCCACGACAACCCGAATTGAGTACCTCCTCTTTCGCGCGCCTTCGGCGCGTTGAAGTCGGTCAAAAATACGACGTTTCTCAGGATATAATTGGATTCCCTAGATACTCAAAGAAATTGACCCTCAACTTCACTCGAGGTTTTACTCTTATTTCCATCGATATTGTCCGGTTTTCGACAGGCCTGGTCTGCATGTCGCTGAAGCGCTGCGAAAGCAGGCAGAGGTCCTCCAAACTGTCCCAGTTTTGGGACTGTTATGTGCACTGCGTTGCTACCAGCAAGAATCATGATGTTGCGACTTGACCACCAAATCGTTGAATCATAGGAGTAAAATTCGCTCATTTTACTGACTAGGTATATTTCATTCTGATCAATTACAGAATATTCCAAAAGCAATAATAACTTTCATCACACCGTTCACAATATTGGAATGAATTCTAACATAAACGATAAGAAGGATAACATTGAGTTAACTAGTTTGAGATATCTACAGTAGGTTCTGTGGCATACTAGTTGGACGTGAGATTTTTCATTTGTCAAGTGAGAAATGTCTGCTGAATTGCATGTCAACACTCAACAACATGTTAATGTTTGGGAACGAGAATGACTCAACTCCCCACTTGCTGTTTCGGAAATGTTCATAACTCTGTTGGGACATTGAGCTGTGTCACCGCAGGTGGGATACGTCCCGGTGTACGTAATGTGACGTGTTAAGCTCTTGGCAAGCATTAGCACTAGATTGAATGCAGGGTAAACTAATATTCCGGATAGTAGCAGTTGGCGTTGGCTGGAGCAGAAGTGGGCTGATAAGGACTTAATCAACCATGTGACGGGTTGCGGAGGGCTAGGGACCTTCACATCTTCGAGGTGCTAGGATCAAGACCCTTCACATTGACTGAATATTCATCCGTATACCTTCCCCTCAAGACAACTGTACATTTCATTTACTTTTGCTTTCTCAATAACGTAGGGAGAAAAGGTTTGTATTCGTCTAGTAAAAGAAAAAAAAGGTTCATCAAAATTAAAAATATTAACTCGCTTTTTTAAATTTGTGAACAATTTTGAATTTTAATCACTTTTAAGGGGTAAAAAATATGGTAAGGAATTTTCAAAACGCCTTAGCTTGTGAACATCAAAAATTATTGCGTTTCATCACATTAAGATGGAGATGAAGTTTTGGAATCTAATGGCCCAAGCGTCTGATGAGTACTCAAGGTTTGGGCGAATAATAAATCAGAAACACGAGTTTCAATTGCTTGATGTTTGTATTTTTTGGTTTATTATTTTCAATAATAAACCTTTGGAATCGACCAAGAAAAATTTTAACTCCCCCCCCCCCCCCCCTCAAAATTTGTTGGTTAACGTTTCAAGGTACGTATGATCCTGAAATCGAATAAAAAAATTTCCGCCGTCCGCGGCACTTTTCTTAGCAACCCTGGACAGATTTTTTATATAGGCTCTGTTGTGTTCTGCGTGTTGTCGAGTGAGGGCGATGGTCCTCTCGATGCGCTGAATTGTTCCTAGCCTGAATCCTACTCAACGGCGAGATTGGTCCCTAAAAGCCTAGGGCTTCAGCACTCCATCTGTGGCGCCTCGCGGCCGACCATATTGACGAGTGCGTCAAAATCTAATCCGTCAACCTCGGCGTCTGATAACAGACTCACCTTACATTGCACACTCACATTTGCCTAGTGAGGCCTACTGTTCTGAAGAGGTCTCTAAGGGGAGCTAGAGTTTCGGCGCCTTTATGGGGCAAACCGTTCCCTTGGAAGAACTGGGGCTGTAGGTAAGACAAGAAATGATAAGTCGGATAGACGAGGTACGAATGCATGTAGGAAGACCCTTGATTGTGGCTTATATACTCAAGTTAGTATGGTGATGGGAGAGTGGAAGAAAGGTGACGTCAAGTGACGTGTTCTTTCCCTTCCTCACCTCACCTATGTTGGTGATGACTCATGCCTGCTTGGGGTTTCCCTACACGTCACTTTATTGGAGAACTACTGACTAGAAATGTATGACATTACAGGCTCCATTTGGGGTTTAGTTGTGCCGCAAAGCTTTTGGTTGATGTCAGTCACTTTTAAGGGGTGAAAATTGATTGTGAAGGTGTGAAGGCAGTCTGGTGTGGTCGGTGTAAGTACCTATAGATGATGAATGAAAAGATGATGAAAAATGAATGACAGGGTAGACATTTTTTTCCACTAACTTCTAGACATCCAAACGACCTAGGATCTCATAATTTCAAACAATAAATAATAAATAATCAACTAACTACAAATTTCAAAAAATATTTAAAAATAAAAAAATGAGATAATACTTAAGTTAGAAGTAGATATAAGTAAATGATTTAGCAATAAGTTAGTTTATAATATATTCATAGTTTAGAATAGAAGACCACGTGGTAACCACGTGGTGAATGTACAATTAGCTAATAGGATTAGTTTTATCTCTTTTTCTCAATTGACATGACAGACAAACAACCTTTCACCACGTGGCCCCTTCCCTTTCTGATCCTTTCACCTCCCTTTCACCCAGACTATATAAATAGAAAACGGACTGACAAACTTTAGTACCCTCTCGACGGCCTGAAGATGTTGTCCTTACATCGAAAGCGCTCGCCTCCTGTACTCGACTTGCTGGTTACGACGGAGTCAACAATAAGGTATGTAGATAATAATATTGTAAGGGTGAGATATCGCTCACTAATTTTCACTGACGGAAGTAGGCCAAATTTCAGCTGATCAAAAATGCGATATTTCTTCGATTAGTTAAAGTTTACAACTAACTCAGATGTGCTTTCTAAGTCACGTTTAGTATGTTATTATTTCAAAAATATTCTTCAAGTTTGATATGAATGCTACAGACTCCCCTACTTCGCAGAATGACTTATTCTACATGATCGTTTCTGTTTGAAGCGTACAAGTTAATATGTTATGGTCTCGAATTCTTCAAATTTGATACGAATAATATCTTCTGAAACCCATTCTAAGAAGACTGTTTTGACGGCTTTCCTTCGAAATGAAAAGAAACTTCCTTTTCTCGTCCAAGTGGAAAGAGATTAGGGTCCGCTTGAGAGCCTTTTAAACCTTATCTCCATTGGAGGGCTCCTTCGCTTATAGGTGGAGGGGGAAGTTTGTGAATTAACCTCTCCCCACCCCGAGAGGAAGGTTAGTGGGATTGATAAGAAAGTGATCAACCTTTCCAGAGCTTTATGACTCCACCTCATGATACACGAGACCTTTCTTCCCTTTTCTGTTGGAGCATTAAATTTTTATGGCTCTCCAAAGTCCTTTCTCGGTGACAGCCGTTCATAGTCCTGAACGGATTACGAAATATCTTAAAGGAGTGGGCTGGATTATTGGTTCAAGGCTCGTTTCAAAGTTTTATTATGTAGTTTATCAGAAAATACTCCTCGAGCTGACGCGTATTCGTGTACCAACGACCAACCAGTTATTGCAATAAAAATTGAATCATATCTTATATTATGAACTCAGCTAGTTATAGCAGAACGTTTTTTACTATTATTGAAAGTTAGCACCTATATATTTATTTATCTTCCGTTGTTTGGAATATTTGGTCGTGATTCAGCCATAAAAGAAGTTCTTGTTAGAACCCAGGCGATAAATCAACAATAAACACCCTACAATATATTGACAATGGATCCGGATAATTCCACCAACATCTCAGAGTTTAGGTAGATATTTGTGGATCAGCAATTGTGCGTCGTGGTGTCTGTCTGACTCCAGGGGTGGGGATGTCATTCATTTGACGTGTTGGGTATCCATCAACGAATATAAAATGGTTCGAAACTGTCACGAAGGCTGTAAAGCGTAAACCCTACAGTAATTTACTAAGTGTTACTAATAATATTAGGTGTCATGATCTATCAGCACAATCATATTTTATTACGGGAATACAAGCGATCCATCCTAAAATTATGGTTATTAGTTAGATTCAATGAGTCGTATTTCTATGTGATCTGATTGTCGCCAGAGAGCGATATGATTTAAATTTTGGGAGATTTTGAAAAGACTTTTCCCTTTCAAGGAGCGCAAATCACCGTTCAATGTGCCTTAGAACGGTGGTGTCATCACCAGAGATACTTCTTGATATCCGTTGTACCCTCAAATAATCGAAATGATCTCCTATCAAAACTTTGTCCACATATATTCCATGTGGACTACACAGACCATACAGACTAAATTTATTAATATATTTTTGGCTATATGAGTTCGAGAGTGGGTTTCTATTCTCTCTTGTTTACTTTGACTTCTCATTTGAGCTCCACCAGTTTGTTACTCTTCGACTCCATCCTCACACTTACCTCCAAAATCATCAATATTTGTAAAATCAGATCATCAACTTGTTGTTCAACGATGAAAAATGTATCTTTCTTCGTATTCAAGCCTCCTTTCGTAACTTCGAAACATTTCAAACCGTGAGCTAGAATCATTCAGTTCGTTTTCTCCTATAACCCTTTGGGTCTCAAAATTCCCTGGATGCCCTAAAAAATTTTATAATTTGTTTTTGGCCTATTCGGGCTTTAGGTAAGACATTTGTGGGGTTTCCTGGCTAAGAAAGCATTTAGGGTGGGGGGAAATAGGATGGCACACACCAATATACCAGTGATCCCCAGAGGGCCAGAATCGTCGTATAAGGTCAATGGTGCAGATGTTGTAACATGGAAAAAACTGTCAAATTTCTTGGATTTCTGATCAAATTATTGACATTTTCGTTCAGAGGAAAATATTTATTGAAAACACATGAAAATACAATGAATATAATGATATAATATATTCAATTTTCGGACTAAGAATCATCACAGAAGTACTAATTGTAAAAAAACAAGGCCTAGGCTAAGAAAGTAATCAGGTATTGAACCCTGTCGATCCACTAAAATTTCTTCAATTCAAACTATAATAAAACTCAAAAAATAAAGATCAGTCTTGACCTCTGTACTTACCATCGTGTGGGTACCTACAAGTTATTCGTTAAGTAAACACTTTTTTTTTCTTTTTGGTAGGCCAAATTGAAAATTGAATAACGAAGTTAGCAATAATGGAGCTCAGTCACATCTTTCGGGTTGTTAAAATCAAAAGAACGAGTCATCTACAAAAGGAAAATAAAAATGAAGAACTTAAGTAATACGCTAATATTCAAAAAGTGTCAAAAACGCTCTACCTTCTTCACTGAAGCTCGTGCTTCCGACTGATTTATCACTTGATGATCGGAAGGCTATATTTGAGTACACACGTGTGCAAACAAAGTGCCCTCCAGCGAAATCCACCGGCAGATCGGATGAACAAGTAGGTATTTATCCTACTCTCCCAGTAGATTGGAGAAGGTTCTGAACGAAAACTCGACTAAAAATTCCCGCTCCGTCTGGTACAAGAGGTGTACCAGGGAACGCTAAAGGGGAAGACAGAAAAAGCAACATAAAGTCATCAAGCTCGAGAAATTTGTATACAAAAGGGCATGTCTCACAAAAATTGCATAAAAATCGCTTTATTGTTCGGTCATTTTTGATGGAATTGAAATGTCGAAAGCTGCTTAATTTCCCTACCAATTGCAAATCAAGGTGAGATTCCAACCACCTCCTGTCCAAAAAACAAAGCTTTTGGTATCACATCAATAATTTGTTGATACCCCTTCTTGTCTTGCATTCACTTACTTTCCCTTACTAAAGAGAAAAAAAAAAACGCCGCAAATTATTACACAATGGTTTATTATTTTTCGCCAACATGAAGAAAACATCAATCGGTCAGCTGAGATTTCAACGGAGATTAGGCCTCTTTACGATTCACACTCGTGTTTCTGATTTATCGTAAGTCCAATCCTTAAGTTTACGTAGAGAGCAAACGGTTTGCCTACAGGGTTCCGCGTGGTCTCTAATAATTCTAAAAATTCCATACTATCTTAATTTGATGGAAAAACAACACCTGTATATCTAAATTTTTCGAGTTAGGGCGTAGTCACAATTTCAACCCTTGGAAGTGACCTTCATCATACCATACCAAATTTCATCAAAATCGGTCAATCCTAAGTGAGGAAAATGCCGCGTATGGCGGACTGACGGCCAAATTTTTATTCGATTTTTGGATTCTACGTACCTTGAAACGTAAACCAACAAATTTTGAGGGAGGGGGTGGGGGGATAAACAATTTTTTTTTCTTGGTCGATTCCAAAGTTTTTTTTATTGAGAATGATAAACCAAAAAAGAATTTGTTGTGAAGCAAAACACTAAATTAGTTACTTCTAGTTAAAATTAAGAGCAAGGAACAAAAATATACAAAAAAAAAAAAAAATCCGCTGGAGTGTTGTGGCGGCAAGATGGCTCCCATGGATCTCGACGAATTTATCGCCAGTTGTCACGTACAGTCTTCAAAACCTCACAGAAGAATGGGTCTAGAAAAGGCAAGGGTTGGCGTGTGGATCCCCCCCCCCCCCACGCTCCTTTGGTCCATACTCGGAAGTATCCCTCTTTCTACCCCAAAAAGAAACGTTCGTGGGAGGATTCAAGAATGAAGAGGAAGCAGAAGAAATAGAGACGTATCCTTCTATCACGCACAAACTTTGAACTACTTTTTTTTTCTTCGTGTCTTCCGGATTTCTGGAGGTCGCCGCGTTCAGGGTTGGAGAAGCGGTGGAAAAGTCTAAGGGGAGAAGAAAAATGGAACATTGATATAGTATGGGTTTGGGGAGGCGGAGTTACGATATTTTCGTGGGGGCAAAAGCTGTTAGTTGGATGGGAAGGCCAGAAGACGCTTCTCGTATCCGTTTCTTCACGGAATCTCATAATTTATAGGCGGTTGTTCAACTGTACGATGTCGTGCCTGTTGTGGACTCAACCGCAGTTACGTCTTGTATTATGGTCAATATAAAATATCAATCCTTTTCGCAAATTTTCGAGGAAAATGAAGCTATTGCAATGGACTCTAAATTTTGAGAAAAAAAGAAAGAAAAAAAGAAGGAAAAAACATTTTCACTTTCACTTGAATATGAGGCTTTTGGTTTATTATTCGGAGTAGCAAATGTGTTGATCCACCCAACAAACAATTATCAGTCAACTGATTGGGATTGTAGTCTTCAGAAACAAAACTCCTCTTTTGCCGAGCTTTCGGTGAATTTATCGCCTTCCTCAGGGCTCAAAGGATGTATTACTGTGAGCATCAAATCAGCTTCAATCAGCAAACCAGTTAGAGATGGTACCATAGTTGGTGGGAAATAAAATTCAGAACTATTGCAGGTAAAATGAAACATGAATGTTGAACACTGTTTTCCCAAGGCTTTTGGTTGATACCAGTCACTTCTAAGGGGTGAAAATTAAGGGATGAAATTTTCAATAGTGCCCTAGCTCAAAAACTCTCGAAATAAAGGTGCTGTTTTTCACCAATTTTTTATAGCATTGAATTTTTAGAATTTTTAGAGACCTCCCTACGAGATCTTAAGGGTCAGAATTACGATAAATCAGAAACACGAGTGTGAATCGCAAAAGAGGCTCAACTCCGGCCAAAAGGCGATCGTTGTTCGTTTATTCGAGTTGTACTAAGTTTTGAGTCCTTAGCAACTAGTAATCAAATTTCCTATTTTTGTAATTAGGTCAAACTCAAGTTCTTCGAACAGAGTGTGAAGCGTTTATTTCTTCAAAATATAGTTGACTGTGATGTAGGCATGTGGTAGGTAGTATCTACGGCGGCAATGGCAAAGCCGTGTTCTTTGCAGACGAGTGATCTATACAGAAAAAAAAATGAACCTTTGAGTAATAACTTGCAGCGTTTTTACCTTCAAGGCAGAAGCAACACTAATTGGGAAAATAACCATAACAGCCGTCAGTCACCAGTCTAATTACAAGGGTACATTATTGTATGAATAATAAATTACTTTTTTCCAATCTCCCCGGTCCGACCTACAGTCGGGGTCAATGGTGTTTCTCCACGAAATACTGGCCGATTGCGCCCCGTCTATTTCAGTAACATGCAAACCGTGAGCCAGGTGTTTCATTTTTCACGTTATTCAAACGAGGCTGTCAACAACAATAACACCTGTTGATGTCGTGTCGTCGCCGGAATAACTACTTTCAATTCCTTTCGCACTCTCGTTCCTCAATAGGCTTTTCCTTATATAATATATAATACTTGCTTAGCTTATGGCGTGGACTGTATAAACGCAACCTAGGTCATTTTTGTTGATGAGTGAATTATGAATCACATCTCTCTGAAGAGTCGAGGTTTCCATTGGTCAACTCATAGAGGGCTTTCAGATAACCTGCACATATTTTTAAAAGTTAACCAAAATCGTTCTCTAGGTTCTCATTATTTTCAATAATGAACCAGTAGAATCGACCAAGAAAAAAATTTAACCCCCCCCCCCCCTTCAAAATTTGTTAGTTTACATTTCAAGGTACGTAGAAAACTAAAATCGGATTACATTTTTCCACGGGAATCGAATGAGGCCACCCAACCAAGACCGTTGTCCTACGGTTTTGTAGGATTTACCATTCGATCCCTGTGAGAATTCAAGAGTTGGACTTACGATAAATCAGGAACACGAGTGTGAATCGCAAAAGAGGGTTGATGTGTTCAAATTGAGGAGTGTGATTCCAAAAGGTACCAAAGATCATTTTCATCGAAATTGAGTTAACACTTTCTCAGGGGTTTTGGGCGGTAGTTCTTTACAAAAATGCGATCGTTTTGAAGCAGGAGATAGGTAGTATATTCCCTAGAAAAACGAGGGTGAATATTCCGTTTCATTTCGAAAGGTACTATATCGAGCACAATGGCGGTCCCTTATCCGTTCTGTTTCAAAAAGTACTTTATTCACTTCGTTTGATTCCAAAAACTACATCCACTAAATCGTTTGATTCCAAATACTACATCCACTTCTTTGATTCCGAAAAGTACTAAACACCACGTTTTGCTTCAAAAAGTACGATATCCATAAATCTGATATTTCAAATCTCGTTCAAAATTATTTTATACGTAGAACTAATTTACCTTTTTTTTAAAGTATTTATTATAATTTAGAAATATACAAAAATTAACATCATTGGTTTATAGCACGTTTTTCAGGTTGCTATGGGTTTTCACGTTTTTCTCGCGATTGACCAAAATGGATATAGTACCTTTTGGAATCAAACTTCTCAATTGTAGCTTACCAAAATGCAATCGTTGTTCGTTTCTTTGAGTTATCTTCAGTTTTGGATCCTTAGCAACCAGAATTCAAATTTCTTAATGAAGGCATCCACAACTCTTCAGTTCTTCAAATTGTATTTCTTCAAAATAAACTTGCATGTGGAGCGAAATATGGATGGCATGTCGTGACATTGACAAACGTGTTCTTTGTAGGCGTGTGATCTATAAAGAAAAATAATAAACCTTTGTGTATCAATTACAGCACTTTTTTAAATGTAGGTTTGTTCCCCAAATATATGGGAAATCCAAACAGATACGGGAGGAACCTACGTTGTTCAGAAATATTTGAAACACAAAATAAAAGTGAAATGTCGTCTACAAGGTATCTACCATTCAGATGGACCAAACTTCAAAGATCGATTCTCCAACAAATTTTCAACAAAAAATGTCCATTAGCAATTTTTTCTTACCCACTCAAAATGCCTTTTTTCACTCCGAAGTTTTTTTTCGCGTTTTCGACCTTACGTCATTAAGACCATCATCACTCCTGTTATTTACCAAGTTAATTCAAATTTAAGGATCTCGTTGGAAAGAGCGTTAAATTTTCAAGCTATGTAGTGTAAAACCAAAATCTTTTAGCTATAAACCATTCCTTAAAAAATCAAGTCAAAAAGCAAACTTTGATTTTTTTTTTCGAAATTTGATTTTTTCTTCTCGAAGTTTTCACTTTGAACCCCTGCCCATGTCGATGGGCGCTCTTCAGAATGTTACAGTGTCAGCTTTCTAACAAAATCAATCAATTTTTTTCTTTTTTAAATTCAAATTGAAAGAGTAAATAAAGTTTGAATTTCCAAAAACGTGTGTTTTACTAGAAAATCGAGTGTTTTACGCGGTGTAAGGTCTCCCTCAATCTCAAGATGCTTTACGAGTTTGGTATCATTTCCTATGTAATTTTTCACCGTGAATCTAATAGTGATACCTACTTTCGAATAATTCTGACTGCTAGAAATTGGATTTTTTGAATAAAACTTTCGTTTTTTGTTCATAAAATACGCATTATTCGTAGATATGGTAGTGAGAATGAAGTAACACCTTTCTATTCAATAAAAACATCAATCAGCTAGAAACTGATGTTTTTATCGTGCAAAATATTGTTGGAAGTGTGATAGTGTGTATTGTATGAATGTTTCATACAACTTTGTGCAAAACGTCGGTCAACCATCCAGGCGATACTGGAAGAAGAGAATATCATAGATGACGGAACAGATATACTCCTATACTCTCGTATATCAGAGAATTCTATCGTCAGTTCACCAAACTCATTCGTCAAGTTCAGGCATTTTTCATTATAAATGTTAAAAGTAATACGTCAAAAACAAAAAGACCCGAGAGAGATACAAATACGAGGAACGGGGAAAAAATAACGAAAATATCGCGGAGGGAGCCTTTTGGGTGAATCCGCGTGAGTGGAGAAGACAGAAGCAATCTGTTGCCGCAGATTATCTTCAATAAGTCAAAATGATTTATGGACGGGGCAACACAATAGCAATTTATATTTACCCTTTTTCAAGGTGTATCGGAACGGGAGACGTTTAGATGATTAATGGGTTTGGGAACGCCGTAGACGCACAAGTTGAACGGGAAAGAGTTCGAACGGAGCCTTTGACGACTTATTGAACAGGATTCGTGTCCATCATCCTTCGTCTTGTTGCCGATGTAGTTTATTTTGATCGGATTGGAGGGAAATATGTCAATCAACCTGGAATTGCGAAGCCTAACAACCGGAGGCCGAGCCATATTTTTACTTCGTAATACAGGGTGCACAAGAATTTGGGTCCTCTGATTCAAAATTTGCTCAATCATTTTGCGTGTTAAAGCTTTTTGAACAATTTTTTGGTTTGTACCTGTCTGTCTATCTGTGATCAATATTATTGTTCCGGGATTATGGAAGAAAGTAGAAATGTCAATCGAGCGAGATGACTCAATGGAGCTGCTAGCAGTTGGATGCCAAGCCACATTTTTACTTCCCCTTAATCTAAAATAAAGACGCTTTGTGTTCATTTAGCAGATCTAAAGAATTTGGGTTCACCAAAATCAAAATTTTCATTCGCATTTTGAGTTTCAGCACTTTTTGAACATATTTGGTAGCTATCTAAACCAGGCTTTTGGGACGCACCTTTTGGTTATTATTTTCAATAATGAGCCATTGGAATCGACCAAGAAAAACAGAAGTTGACCCCTCAAATTTTGTTGCTTTACGTTTTAAGGACCGTAGAATCCAAAAATCGAATATAAATTTGGCCGTCCGTCCGCCGTACTCGACACTTTCCCCAGTTAGCATTGACCGATTTTGATGAAATTTGGTATGTAGGCTCCACGTGGGGTCTAATTGTGCCCCGAAGATTTCGGTTGATGTAGGTCACTTCTAAGGGTTGAAAAATAAGGTTTGAAATTTAGAAAACGCCGTAGCTCAAAAAATTTTGATACAAGTAAAGGTTTTTTCCTTCAATTTAAGATAGTATCTAATTTTTAGAATTTTTTTAGATCACGCGAAGCCCTGTAGGACAAACCGTTCGCTCCCTACGAGAATTTAAGGGTTGGACTTACATAAATCAGAAACACGAGTGTGAATCGCAGAAGAGGCCTAATCTCCGTTCAAATTATAGCTGACCGAAATACAATCAGTGTTTTTCTTCAAGTTGGTTGGTGGTAACAATGAAAAAGCCGCGTTCTTTGCAGACGAGTAACCTGTATAACATAATAAACCATTGTGTAATAATTTGCAGCGTTTTTATATAATTATGTATTTTAGCATGGAGTCTGGTAAAAAAAAAAAAAAAAAAAACTGAAATAGATTCAAATTTGGTACTAGACTGCAAGAATCATTAGTCTGAAAAACCTAGGTTCCATTCCAGGCCGTGACAATTGTTTTTTTGTAATTTAGGTTTTTACATGTAATTTTTCTTTTCCTACCTACATCTACCTATGTTCAGTATAACCGTCATCTAATTTCTCTCTTAATGAGTAAAATAATACCTAGACGTAAAGGTTAATCCTTGAGTTGAACGTGGGATGATCTGGGAAGGAAAAGAAAATAACAAAGTTATATATACCTACTTAAAAAAAAATTAATTGTTAGGAAATGTGCAGGTTGATCAATAAACGGTAGGCGTGGCAATAGCGTATGCCTAGCGGTGAATTCTTTTGAACTACGATTTCTCGGTGAATAGTAGTCAAAAACGCTGCAAATTATTACACAAAGGTTTATTATTTTTATCTAGGTCACTCGTCTACAAAATCACCAACCATCCAATATGATAAGAAAAATCAAAAAAATAAATAAATAAAAAAAAAAAAAAAAAAACATTAAAAAAAAGAAAATCACCAACCATCGATTGCATTTCGGTCAGCTCTAATTTGAACAGAGATTAGGCCTCTTTTGCGATTCACAATCGTGTTTTGATTTATATATATATATATTTCAATATAAACCCTTAAATTTTCGTAGGGAGCCAACGGTTTGTTCTACAGAGCTCCGCGTGGTCTCAAAAAATTCTAAAAATTCTATAGAATCTTAAATTGAAGGAAAATAATACCTTTATACCAAAAATTTTTGAGTTACGGGCGTTTTAAAAATTTCAAAATTGATTTTGGAACCCTTAGGAGTGACCTACATCAACCAAAAGCTTCGGGGCACAACTAGACCCCAAATGGAGCCTACATACCAAATTTCATCAAAATCGGTCAATGCTAAGTGGCAAAAGTGCCGCGTACGGCGTACGGCGGACGGACGGCCAAATTTTTATTCGATTTTTGGATTCTACGTACCTTGAAACGTAAACCATCAAATTTTGAGGGGGTGTTAAAATTTTTTTTTCTTGGTCGATTCCAAAGGTTCATTATTGAAAATAATAAACCAAAATCGCGCTAACTTGGATGGGTTTGTTGGTTCATTTGGGTCACGTTTGAATCAGTGAGAGTGACTGCGTTCTGGAAGGAACAGAATCGAATTCTTGCCTTGAACATAACTAAGAATAAGAAAAAAATGATATCTTTTCAATGAATGAGGTTTTCGATGACTTCTTCTAGTCTCTGGATGGTCTGGTCACCAAGGATAACCATAATAGCACGAGATGACGATGGCGAATTACGATAGATTTGAACAGCTGGAATTATTTATACACAACACAGCCGCCAGAATGGGATCACCATGAGTTGAGCAGCAACAGTTGTCAAGAAGTGGGGGTTTCTTCTCCACCCTCCCAATACCACCCACTGCACAAACCGCTGAAACATCAGTGACCTAGTAACCCTGAACCACTTACCAGAAAATTTCCTTTCTTCTTCTCATGACCGTGATTCGGTTTATTGCATTCAACTTTGACGCCCTACGGTAGTTTTTAGAGCGAACAAAAACGTTAATTCTAGAAATTGTTTAAAGCGTCAGTTTCCGGTATTGTGTTATACTTGCATTTCGGTACATCACCTTGAGGCATTGCGAATGTACTCTTGCGGGACTGCGAGGAAGTTCTCCTCAACTCAAACTCTTCTAATTTTCATGTCTTGACCGGAGGTATACCAGACATATAATGATTACTGTGGTGAAGTAGTGGATGATGATCGGAGATGATGTTGCGAGAGTCAAAGTTGATAACTTTTAAATTATTTACGATGTGATATAAAAATAAATCGTATATTATGCTTGAGATTTGCGAGAATTACTAAATGTGAGGAAAGGAATGAGGATAAGATGTATGTAAATGTTTAAGGGGTATGAAAGTGATAGTGGTTAGAACGACAATTGGCAATCCTTAGCAAAATGATATGGCTTTTTCATTGCGGTAGAATCGAAATTGATTTTGAGAAGGCTCTAGATAGTTTCTATCGTATAGCAATACTCTCCTTTGTGAGGAAAATTTCGTTCATATCAGCTACCAATTGAACATTGTTGCAGTGATTATAATGAGGTGGATCAATTTTTCCCATGAGGAACCTAAAGAATGGTGTATTTCCATGTCCAATTATTATTCTATTGATGGTAGAGAAAAAAAGCCCAACTCGAGGTTTCAACTTCAGGTCCTAATATTTAATCACTAAGATTCATTCTGGCTCAAATAGATGTCAAAAAGTGCGGTTTAAAAAAATAGTGTAGGTAGAAAGTAACGACAATAAAGGAGTACTGTTTTGAGATTACATATTGATTTCCATCTTTTCAAAATATTTCGAAATTTCTCCAAGTATGTCCAAATTTCCTCTCTGTAACCCGAACGTTTCTTTATATAGGTGAAACAGCCTAGTTAACACTTCACATTACCGATTCAGATCGGTAGAACTTGGGTATTCAGAGAGCTCTTCCTACTGCTAGAAAAGACTTAATTATTAAAGACAAAGATCCAATCCACTGTCTTGTGTTATACTCGTAGAATACCTACTTAACACAACAAAACTATTTTGCTTCTGCCCATCAATAACATTATTGCGAAGCGATAGTGTACACTGAAAGGGGAAGCTATGGGATCATGCCGTCGTGGGGAGAAGAATGCAGGAATACACATGCAAAATAAAAAAACGTGTTTTTATTTTTAGTGATTTGACTAGTAAGTTTGTCTCCAATGTATGATATCTCAAATTGTATGATATTCAAATTAATTGAGTTAAAATTC
The DNA here is from genome assembly GCA_009739505.2 of Apolygus lucorum. NCBI lineage: Eukaryota > Metazoa > Arthropoda > Insecta > Hemiptera > Miridae > Apolygus > Apolygus lucorum. The sequence goes on from CM019172.2 coordinate 27,434,861, forward strand.
AATCAATTCAGAAGAGTGAAAATTATCGCACAGCGATTCACTATTTTCTACACGGGGTGTTAAACTCACGTAACTGATACAGACAAAGTTGAGACTCAACGAATCATGCCGAGCAAGAAGTGATGCTTATTTCACTTGCGCAGAACAGCGAACCAGAAAGAAATATTTAGAGAACGAGCCGGATGAAATAAAGCAGTAGGTATATTAGACTAGTGTCTATTGAAATACCACTATTGGTTTTGTTCAATAAAAAACAATAAAAGCAGTGAGAAGACAGAATTTTTGAAACACAAATCACAAACAGACGACACAACAAAATTCACAAAACTACCGTCAGAGTGCACTCGGGAACCTCGGAAGGGGGGGGGGGGAGGCGGTGCATCGGGACGCAAGTATTGTGTTATTTAAGTTGTTCGGTGACATCATGGAAACAGAAAATATAGTAGTGCTTAGGAATGGATTGCGGCAGTTCTTAGAGCGAACAAAAAACGTAAATTCTAGAAATGGTTCAACACGTCAGTTTCCGATATTGTGTTATTACCTAGGTTCCAAGTAGTTCAGTAACATAATGAAAATAGAAAATATAGTAGTGCATAGGAATGAATTTTATTTGAAGCCAATAACACTGTAAGAGATCAAATTTTACATCTGATGGGTCCAGTTCGTTTATCACAGGTTTTCAAAACAGTTACGACCAAACAAGTAGGTTGAAGGAACCAATTGCTAACACCACCCCAATTACTAACACATGCTCATTCTTCCTTGAAAATAAGCCTTCCTGGTCACCTAGGGATTCAAATTTGGCACCAAATCAATGTCACAGTTATTTTCTACCGATTCTCGCCAAAATCTAGTCAGCATTGGCGATAAGGGGTTCGGGAATGAAGTTTTATCATCAGTCTAACACCTGCTGTCCGATCGTTAGCGGTTTTGCTAAGGAGGTGAGTCGCAATTTCATCTATTATAACCGTTTCATCTTTGTTTCTACATTCAATTTACTTTTTACCGCTCCAGTATTGATGTTAGCTAATAAGTAAACACAATTCCAGTGCAAATAACTGCTGAAATAACATTTTTTCCTCAGTGTTAGGGTTTGGGTACCCAGAAACCTGCCTTTACCAAATTACTGACACTTGTGTTAGTAATTGGGGTTTTCCGAAATCTTTAGTTCCAAAGCCTAATTAACTAGGGTTTTTACGTAGAATACGATGTTGCTACCCGCCTTTTGAAAAAAGCAAGGGATCCATATCCTAACAGGGGTGTTAGTAACTAGTTATGGGAGTGTCAGTATTTGGGATGTACGCACACCAGATACTAACATTGAGCATATCCAGTCACTGACACCCCTCTCCCTGGTAGGAACCTACTCGTATCTTTCCACCTATTCTTATTCTCTATCGTTAAAAAACAGTCTCGAATTTATGCATCTTCGAAAGCTTGATTTCGCCTCCATTTTGTCGAAAAATTCGAGAAAGAAGGTTGAAAACACGAAAACTTGTTGGTTTACTCGAGAGACAAGACATCTTCGAAGCTTGATTTCGCCTTCAATTTGTCGAACAATTCGAGAAAGAAGGTTGAAAACACGAAAATTTGCTGGTTTACTCGAGAGACAAGAAATCTTCGAAAGCTTGATTTCGCTTTCAATTTGTCGAAAAATTCGAAAAAGAAGGTTGAAAACACGAAAACTTGTTGGTTTACTCGCGAGACAAGACATCTTCGAAAGGTTGATTTCGCCTTCAATTTGTCGAAAAATTCGAGAAAGAAGGTTGAAAACACGAAAACTTGTGCTTTGTGATTTCAAATTATAGGTAGGTAAGTACTAAGTAAATTACTTTTTCTATTTTAAAGTTGGAAATAAAAATAATTTGAACCTGATACAGGGTGTCAGTAATTGGTTCCTCACACTGTCAGTAACTGGTGAATGCATGTCGGTAATAGGAGAAAAAAGATGCATCCAAATTTTAAGCAAATAAATGAATTGATTTGTCGTTTTAATAATTCTAATGAGCAAAATTGAAGAAACTGATGTTGGCCTAAGGGGAAAAGTTTAAATTGTGAGGGAAGATTGATAAATACGAGAGAAACTGTTGAAAAACCACAAAATTTTTCTTAAAGTGTCAGTAATTGGTGCTTTTACCCTATCATTGAAAGTCAACCAAGACCCTGTTCTCAGGGAGAACCCAGAAGACCTATCTTCTACTCACAGGACTTTAGAAAACTCTTACTCAACTCCCATTCTTGTGGGATACCTTACAAGATGTGACAAACTTGGGCTAACGATCAAAGCGATGGAGAGAAGATGATGGCTTGAATACTTGAGCAAATCCATGCTCGACTCGCCAGCAATCACGGAACTCATCGGTGCATACTCAACAGTTCCAAAACGAAGCGTTGAGTTATTTAATTTCCAAAAGTCATCCAATTCACCAAAACATGGTATGGTGCAGAAGAAATACTTGCATGATGCATGATCCAGAGGTACCAATTTATCAAATTGTTTGGAATGAAATCGTACAACGGTCGAATTCGCTTTGCATTCAAAGGTGTAATGACCATCAGGAGAAATTGCCCGACGGGTCCAGGACTAACGTTTTCATACTTGGTCACCTTTAATTATTCTGCGGGCACAGCCCAAGGTAATGAATTACCCCCTATACAGTTGTCGACATTGCTCGGTCCAGCCGTTTTTGAAAGGGTCGTTAGGACAGGGTGCGGACTCGCGACGATTAATAATTCGACTCACCCGACCGATAAGGTAATGTTTTATCGATGCGTTAACGCCTGTAAAGATCCATTTGATCCTCTACCAGAAAAAGATTAAAACCAGGCGGAGCGGTTGATGATGAGAGAGTGTTTTTCGGGATACTCGAGTAGAAAGGCTGGGAAGCTCGTGATAAGTTGATCCTTCTTTTCGCAGCCCTAATAGAGCGTGGGGATGGATTGATAGGCTAATGACTCTGTCATCCGACCCGAGCAAAGAATGATTTATCGTGTTTTGGTACGTATTGAAGGGTGTTCGTCAACCTAAACGCACCGAAGCTGGGTAAATTGAAAAATTTAATATAGGTCGTCAAAACAGAGCAGCATTTGTGGATAGACTCGTTGAACGAACCAGATTTCATTATTAAATCATGAAGCGGCTTGGATTCTGCTATTATCTTTGGAGGAATTCAATTCACAGCAGATTACATGGAAGATGATTGTAGTGATTGTTGATGCCTCATCTCAGTATTATGGAAATTTCCCATTGTCACGAGGATCATTACGGTTTGGTGTCTATTCTTTGTTTAGGATCATCTGGAACCGTGGCAGCTGGGTCTTAAACTGCTCTGGAACCTTAGCTGATAATCACGGATCAAGGGCTGTGAACCACAGTCAAGTCCACCCATTTTCAGCCAGTGTTTTTGTTCTGCATCGACAGGAGTGGGTGTGAATCATATGAATTTCCATTAATTGTTGTGATGCGTCGATCTTTCTTAATTTGGTTTCTTGGTTCTTATGGATTAATTTTTGGTTTGGAGTGCGATTTTTTAAGTTGTAAAAAATGTGTTCGGGCCTCGCCTTACTTACTGCTTAGAGCCTTTGGCCAAAATGAAAGAAACATGGAACACACTTTAGCAGCGCTTTTCGGAGGAGTAGAGATGGGATGGAGACACCCCGCGTGACACTTATCGGATAGTTAGTCCAAGGCTAAAACATGGTCCATGCTAAAACGAAATCTCAAACAGACAATTGGTCGTTGAATATCTGCCTATGCCATTTGTTTCTGTTCATCAACGTTTCCCAGGACTGAAAAAGTATCGAGTTCGCCATTAACAACAGCAGCCTATCTGTTAAGTTTATCAAAATTCTTTGGTGGTGTAAGTACGACTTACAGGTATTAACAAATTCTGGAATTTTTACAGTAAGTTCCTGATAGTACGTAGGTTCAAACAAAATTATATACATATATATTTAAAATTAAGAATTTTTTGGGTGGATTGGTCTTTTTAACATTATTTAATGTACTCGTACTAATGAATGGTCCTCAAATAATTTTTTGTGGCAGCCAAACATTGTCAGTATTCTTTCCAATGTTCCTCGAGAACGAGAACAATAATCTTCTTTTCGAACTGCCTGTATAACAAGGTGAGTAGTTCGTATTTTACCTACCGACGGTAGGGAAGGGGGATGTGAAGTCATCGTCGTTAGCGAGCGCAGAAGTTGAAGAGGGTCGACTTTTGCCGGCGATAACGATATGAAAACGGAAGGTTGGGTAATACCTGGAAGCAGATAGGTTATAATTGCTGAGAGGTTTTGTGATGGTTGTTGGAGTAGGGAAGCAAGGGGTGAAGTGCCTCGTTGAGTGGTTGTTGGAAAATGGCGTACGAGGGTAGGGTGGAAGTGGCAAGGACTTGCGAGGAGTCCAGGAACCTACCTCATTACCATAGCTAAATGTAGCAGTTGGTCGCTCTTAAGTGAAAGCTGTATTTCATCAGTTTGTCGAAGATACATTTTCGAACTCCACATCATATTAATAATACCATCATAATAATAATAGAACACTCAATAGAAATAATTTCTCTTCCAACATGCATTTACGTGTATATCTGCCTGATGTATTCATCACCACCACCTTTTGCAGTTCTTGGGTAAAACACCCAATTTTCGGCACCCTTAAGGACATTTTCGAGGGAATTTGTCGTGCCATAAATTTAAAGAGGGTCTCTCAACTTTATCTCCGCTACGGTTTTACTCTTCAGGGTCCTTAGATACGTTATTAATAAGTTAATTCCAGATAATAAACTCAATCATTTTGTTAATAATGAAAACGTGTGAAAAAGCTGCACAATCCAGTTTTAGGCACCATTTTTCTAGTTTTCGGCACCCCAAAGAGTCAGTTCTTGGCATCTCACAATTGAGTTTTCGGCACCTCAAGGGACGAGTATTCGGCAACTCATGAATATTGATGTTAGGCAGGTATGTGAAGAATCGACCAATTCAAATAAACAAAAAGCATTATTATTTCCACAAATAATTTTGTAAAATGTTTACAATCGAAAGAGCTAACATGAATGTATTGTACATTTCTATTTATAAAGGCACCTTATAATCACAGCTCCAAGTTTCTATAAATCAGTCTTCTTAATTGCTATTAGGAACTTCAAAAATGAGAATTTCATCTTACCTACCAAATGATAATATTAATAAAATCTAGTCACATGAAAGACATAAAAGACGGTAAGAGCAATAGGTAATGAATACTACAAAAATGAGTAGGTAATAGGGACCTGGCGTAATCTAAAAGTTTTTGACTTTAAATAAGAACAAAAGACTCCGTGCACAAGCTCCCCACAAAATTAAATTGGATACTGCTCAAGGCATGGCGAACAAATAAAAAAATCGTCCTCATCGTCATCATCAAATGTTTCACCTGAATGGGAACATTTTTTGTGGAAAATCTTCTCACAGAATTTGCATTTGTTGCTCTCGCCAGTCTTGGCCGTTCCTCCACATTCAAAACACAAATTTCTCTGTTATCTCTCGAAGTCTTTTGAATCTGAGACATATCAGTGGTGGGTTCCGAAAGCTTTGGATTATGGGAAGTTCCAAGTCGGGTTCCTGAGGCGCTTTTGGCTTTCTTTTATTATTTTTTGTTGCCTTATTTTGTTCGCGAATTTTCCGTCGTTCATCTTTTGCAGCCTCTTCTTTTTTTTTCTTCTCACTTTTTTCGTCATACAATTCCCTCCACAGTTTGCTTGAGACGACATAAGGCATTCTCTCCATCACTCGTTTTCCTTTCCTTTTCGGCGTCGTCGGCCAGTGCAACACTTCTCTCAGGGTTGATGGGTTGGAAATATCCACTACTGTCCCGGCTTTTGGGGATCGGTTTTGATATTCATTGCTGGTGTCTGGAAGAGCTTCGATGGTGTCCATTGTGGAGCAAATTCTCGAACATTCCTTCGTGGTATTACGAAATTCATCGGTCGGAGCGAGATGTTCAAAGTCATCAACAGGCAAATCAACTTCTACAGTAACACTTGGAGAGCGAGTTGAGTGCTCTTGTGAATGGTCATTGCAGAGACAAGGCTGGCTAAACTTCTTTGGCATCATAGACTCTACATTAGCTTCGTTACCATTTAAATCAAGATCGTCACAGATGGGGCCGAGCTGTTCTTTTTCACCATCAGGTTCAAGGAGATCAAAACCGAGTTCTTCTTCTCTGCCATTTGATAATGGTTCAACAAATAGTGCGCGAGAACAATCTGGGCGCGCAAGAATATTAATTTGATCCTTATTGGCCCCTGGACGGCCAAAGAAAGCATAAATTTTTCTTACAAGTGTTTCGAATTCGCTGCTTGCTTTTGGATTACCTCCAGACGTGCCTTCAGTTAGCCTCTTCATAACGACAGGACCAGCCATGTTTCGGAATGAACGAAAGTCGAGTGTATTTGGCATTTGGGCCCCCTCCTCGTCATATCCTTTGGTATTCCCATGTGAACTCCCCAAGCACTTACTGAGATCAATCGCAGAGAAATCCCAGGGATAGAGACCAGTGGCTCTGAAACCATTTTTTAATATTTCTGAGTGCAGACTGTCACGCAAAACGGTTTCCAGAAGTGGGGCCACAAGTTCTTTGGTGATGGCTTCGTCTGGGTTTTCACTTCTCCATAGAGCAACTTTTCTAATCCATCCTTGCTTGATAGGACGAAAAGCTGACACATCTGCAGGCTGCAAAATACGGGTGGCATTGGGGTAAAGGGCAACAAGAACAATGCCTTCATCACGACAAAGATCGTTAACTTGATATGTTAAATGACTCTTATGTCCGTCCACGAAAAGGATAACTGGTCTCCTGACGTTTTTTTCATTAAGAAATGGAATGAACATATTGGCAATGTACTCGAAGAAGTTCTCAGCTTTCATCCACCCTGAATCGCTCCGGCCAATACCCCAATTTTCAGGAACTGACCTGATGATTTCTTTTGGCAGGCGAACGTACGGGTAGATCAGCATTGGAGTGACGCTATCACCAGCAGCAGAAAAGGTGAACATCACGGTTACTGCGCTCTTCGCTGTTCCACAGTCAACTTCGTAAACATTTTTCGTGCCCTTTTTGGTAAGAACTCGCCCTGTTTTTGGACAGAGCAAAAAGTTTGTTTCGTCTCCGTTGAAAATGCGTTCAGGATGGCTAAGAACTTCGGAACAGCCCTCCTCCTCCAAATGGTCTTCTACTATCTGGAACCACTTTTTAAGATCATTCGAACTTACGTTTGAGCTGGCTGCTGTCACCGCCTCAGGGGTCCTGTATGCGATTTCTGGATGACGACTAAGGAATCCCTTCATCCAAGACTTCCCTGGTTTTCCATTGGTGAACGGAGTTTTTCTGTCTTTATCCAGTTTCAAGAATTCCTCCACACTATTCAACAAATCCAGTTGTCTCTTCGGGAATCCTTTTCGTCCACATTCTTCCAACCATTTCACCAACAGCTTCTCTTCATCTTCAGTAAGAACAGCTAAAGGACCTCTTCTTGGGTGCGAGAACTTGCTCCCCATGCGGTATTGCAGCGTTTGCCTCGGAATTCCGTAAAGCAAGCTGGCCTTCTTTTTACTCAATTCTCCATTTCTTATCAGTTCTATAGCTTCTTGAACACTAGCTTCTGTATATTTTGTAGGGAGAACACGTCGCTTGTTGTTGCGCTTTTTAGGAATTTTCTTCGCTGACTCTGCTCTTGTTTTTTCGCGACTCGTGGTCCCTTGGTCTTGTCGTTTCGCCATGAGGAATCCTAAAATGAATAAGGCAACTTAGGTGGTTGTAATATTACATATCATAATTGGTCGTTATTTTGAAAACACAAGAAGAATTTTGTTAATTTGAAAACCGAAGTGCCCTTGAGAAGCCAGACCAGTTGTTGGCATGCTAAGAACTCCTGAATTCGGCATGCCGGAAACAGGAAAAAGAGGGTGCCGAAAACTGATTTATTGAGGTTCAATATTGGGCACCGAGGGGGCCGAAAACTGAAAAACTCCATGAACCGAGAATCAATATTCGGCACCCCCTTAAATCGATAAAATAGTGACATTTTAAAGTTCCTTTCATTACTAAAGTGAACAGAAATACGGAAACATTGTAATGGAATCTCGAAAACATGGAAATCACAAACTTTAGATGATATTTCACGTGAACAGAAGATAAGGGTTGCTTACCAAAACCGTAAGAAACGTGGACTTCGGGTGGTCGGCTGGAGGGCGACTGATCTCTACTTTCGTTGCTTCAAAAAACTTGAAGAAGGGGTAAACTATGTTATATGCGCATGCGCAGAAGGGTTTCCCTCGTCTAATGAGCGCCTTCTTGAGGTTCTAGAACGTTCTAGACGCTTGTTATTCACGAAAAACCGCGAGGGTGTGCCGAAAACTGGAGGGTGTGCCGAAAACTGGGTGTTTTACCCTTTATTCAATATAATTGGTACTGGTGCATTGTGGGTACGCATTACTCCATGTTGGACACCTAATTTTTTGCTACTTAACTACCTGTGTGCTTTTTATTCGTGTATCACGTAAAAAGTTAATACTCTTACTTACTCTATAATATTACTCTTACTTATGAACATTACTTACTCTATAATATTACTTATAGTATTACTCTTACTCCTGAACATTACTTACTCTAGACTATTACTCTTACTCACTCTATAATATTACTTATAACATTACTCTTACTTATTACTCCATAAGTAAGAGACACGGGGGGGGGGGGTGTCTCTCTCTTATGACTCTATAATATCACTCTTACTTATTAATATTACTAACTCTATAATATTACTTATAGCATTACTCTAACTTGTGAACATTACTTACTCTATACTGTTACTCTTACTTACTGTATAATATTACTTATAACATTACTCTTACTTACTAATATTACTCACTCTATGATATTACTCTTACTTATTAATATTACTTACTCTATAATATTACTCTTACTCTATAAGATTACTCTTACTTATTACCATTACTTACTCTATATTATTACTCTTACTTATTAATATTAGTTACTCTACAATATTAATTTCTCTATAATATTACTTACTGTATTATAAAACCTAAACTTGAGCTTGACAAAGTGTTCAAAACCTTCCCAAAAACAGTGTTTTCAAGCATTCAAGGTGGTATGATGATTCAATCATAAATCTGCTAATTGCTCATTGAATATTTCGTCGTAGCCAATGTGAGTTATGATTCTTATATTATCATATTTTCGATCATCAAAGAACCTCCTTTATTATCGTACCACCTCAATTTTGATGAACTGCGGTCCGTGGAATTCAGGTTAATTCAATATCGCAGGAGACGTCGGATGGAACTTTCAAGGGTAAAGTTCCAGTCGGATGGGTTGAAGAGAGTGGTTTAAAGCCTTATTCCGAAATTCCATTACGTGAGTTAACTGTAACTGTAACTGTCAGCCAAACTACTCTCCTCAAAGCTCAATCGCACTTTCTTGTTATCAAGAGGCGCATCATCTTCATTATACAATTTGCCAAGACTTTGAATGTTGAGTAACTTCTAATAGGTATCTATAAAACAAACGGATTTGACATTTCCGTGTCCCAAGATTGTGGGAATATTCTGTGATCAGCCAAAATTGGAAATTTCTCGTTATCCATACTAGTATTCGTTACTCTCGTTTGTGCCACTCGTAAGGCCACTTACAAACACTGTTCGGAATTTGTACTAGTTGGGCTGTTGGGATGGTTTGGGTTGGCAGTTCTAGTGTTCGTCAATTTAGGAAATAATCAACTTGTTAGTTGAGGTCATGATTCATATCAAAGTCATGAGGTGTCTACTATTTCTGCTCTGATCATTGCAATGATTTTCGAACTTATAAATTCTATACGTCCATGGTCGAATGTGGTAGACTTGGAAGAAGTTTTTCTTTTCAACGGGCTTTTGCTATTTCTGACTTTGCATCCATGATATAAAAATATTAGGATATTCGATTATTGGTTGCTAATGATGCAGAAGTGAGTACAGCTCGAAGAAACGAACAACGGTCGCATTTTGGTCAGCTAAAATTTGAACGGAGATTAGGCCTCTTTGGAGATTCACGATCGTGTTTCTGATTCACCGTAAGTCTGACCTCTCGTAGGGGGCGAACGGTTTGTCCTACAGAGCTCCGTGTAGACTCAAAAAATTCTAAAAATTCAATGCTATTCAAAATTACTGAAAAATCGATACCTTTATTTCGAGAGTTTTCGAGGTTGAAATTTTCAACCCTTAATTTTCACCCCTTAGAAGTGACTGACATCAACCAAATGCTTCGTGGCAAAACTAGACTCCAAATGAAGCCCATATTCCAATTTTCATAAAAATCGGTCCATGGTAACTAAGTAAATTGCCGCGTGCGGCAGACGGACGGAATTTTTTTTTTATTGGACTTTTGGATTCTTCGTACCTTGAAATGTAGGTAAACCAACAAATTTTATGGGTGGTTAAAAAAATTTCTTGGTCGATTCCAAATATATATTGAAAATAATGAACCAAAATGAATAAAACCACCAAATAGTTAATGCTGCAAATTGGTGCAATGATCAATAATTAATAATAATTACGAACGACTCAAGAAGAAGAAAGAAGGTCTTGGTACAGGTTGTCTATTATGGAAGTCCAAAACAGAAGGTTCTCGGTTTTGTTATCAATCTTCAACTGCATAATTGGCTTTGGTTTGACTAGTTACCAACTGGAGGTACCTACTACATACTTTCTGTAGCCTTGATTTTGGTTTTGAGGCGCTCCCGAAATGATGAAGATTTTTCCTCACAATTTATAAAGGTTTTTTGGACCCTTCCCATTTTCTCGAGTGCGTGCTCGACCTGTAAGAGTGTATCTTACGTTTTTACAACTCTCTGGAGTATGTGGGTCGTGACATCATCCGCACAAGGTCGAAAGTGACCTTCCCCATGGGAGCCATGATGTGTGAGAGCGACAGCGGAAGTTAACGTATAACAGGTGTAAAGAGGTAACGGCAAAGAGCGAGAAGAAGAAGGATAACTGAAGAGGAGTAAGGAGAGGTCGTAAAACCGACGAACACGAGAGGAGGCTAGGTTGGCGAAGATGGACCATGTTCTTGCAGGGGAACTGACAAAACGTTACGTTCTGAACATTACTGTTTGGAACATTACAAAAGCATTTCGTATAGCAACTGCGGTGGTTGTATAGTTGAAAAGGGGGACGGAAGAAGGTTGTGAGAGGCCATTCTTTCGGGAGCATCAAACGGCAAGACAGTCTTCCTATGGGAGAAGGGTCAGTAGGAGATAAATTTTATCGCCCGTACGGCCAGGGCATATCGCTTGATGGTTGGAGGGTTGCAATAACAACACGTGACAATCGACATTCGGCAGCGGAGGGACCCATCATCATAAAAAATCAGCTTCGAGAAGAGGGAACGACCCTCTTGTGTGAAAAAGCACACAGAAACACTACTGCTCACCCGAACGAGAACACAAGATGAGGGCACATTGGATAGTTACTAGTTGCATTATTACAGGCAAGATTCAAGATTACTAGTTATATTAAACTAATGAGGCAAGAGGAGGATAGAGGGAGCAAGCAAGAAACTCCACTTTTCATACCCATAACAGTGAGGTGGTAATGACTGATAACTTCTCTAGATTAGCATAAGACGATTTAGTAACAGTAAGATGGTGTAACAAGGCTAGAAATTATATTTAATGGTAATTTCGACCTTGTCTAAATAAAATGGTAAAATAAATTGCAGTCTCTGCTACCACCCTAGTATTTCTAGGGAAAACTAATCTAATTAAACCAAATTAGATTGAAATAAAATTAATCTATGTTCACACAGAACAATGGAAAAAGGAAAAATAAGCAAAATCAAACACAATATATGGAAAAACGAAAATATACTGAAATGAAATGCAAAATGAAAATGGCAGGAAAACTCCTCTGCTTGAAAATGGAAAATGAAATAAAGAACGATGAAAAATGAGGGAAAATCCTTCTCACAAAGAAAATTGACAAACAGTCAAAATAACCTATGGTTTACAAAAATACCAAAAAGGAAAATCCCTTCGGAATAGAAGGACAAATTAAATGAACGAAAGAAATTACCAACTTGTCTTGGAAAAAGAGAAGAATGGAAAATGAAGAAATAAACTGACCTGAAACTCTCTGGTTGAAGAAAACAAAAGAAAGGTAAAACAGAACTGGAAAACTGGAAAAAAGAAAACCGAAAGAAAAAACCACGAAAAGGTTTTAGAAAAGCGAGGGTTGGAAAATTCTGAAAACAGAAGGGGAAAGCTAGAGAGCTACCACTTGTCAGTTAGGCTCCGTCGCTGCAAGAACTAGCCTTGTTACAATGTTACAATGGTACCTACAACCCAGAGGTGGACTACTGTACCTAAAAAATAATATAAAATGGAAAAATAATAAAATAAAAACCTTTTTAACAAAAAAATGGACCGACCTCAAAAATTATGTCTGTAAACACCAAAAAGGGAAAAATAATTCTCTCAGCAAATACATACTTGATGTAGTAGGTTGTTGGACATAGATATCTAGTCAACAGATGGTATGTTGGAATACCAACAATTATTTTCAGTGTGATTCACACTTATTGTCACACTCACATCCTCCATCATACGATAGCAGTGACATACTGCCCAATAGTTTTGGAACACTTATATCTACTCGTATTCATGTTTTGTATGGCACGATCGACGCATGTTGTAATACTCACCAGATCATGTGAGTAGTACTTATAAACCACAGCGTATCCAGACAGGTAGGTTGGTACGCATTGAAGTCGCCGCCGTGCCCATCTGTAGACACAAACTTACTACCGATAAATTATTCGATGATCTTGTTACCATTGAGTTAAAATGTGCTCCCCAAACTATCAGGTACCTAGTACGTCTCTGCTGCCATATGAGTACGATAGTAAGTGTGAACCTCCCCAGGAATGGTTGTGACTAGTATTTTGGGACTTTATTATTACATGAGACTTTATTATTATATTGGTGAACATATTGTAATGTAGCTACATACCTTCGGAAGCGTTGTTACCTAATTAGCTATTTACATTCATACTCAGTGTGGAAGCATGTTCGTAGTATGAGAGGTATGTATATTTGCGAAAAAGAATAATATGTTGGTAAGTAGAAGATCTATAAGATGTTTGTGTCTACAGATTGGCACGGCGGCGACTTCAATGCGTACCTACCTACCTGTCTGGATACGCTGTGGTTTATAAGTACTACTCACATGATCTGGTGAGTATTACAACATGCGTCGATCGTGCCATACAAAACATGAATACGAGTAGATATAAGTGTTCCAAAACTATTGGGCAGTATGTCACTGCTATCGTATGATGGAGGATGTGAGTGTGACAATAAGTGTGAATCTCACTGAAAATAATTGTTGGTATTCCAACATACCTTCTGTTGACTAGATATCTATGTCCAACAACCTACTACATCAAGTACCGTAGACTGGGGTGATAGTGATCAATTTCTACAGTTTTTCCTTGAAAACTACCAGCGTAATAATTCAAAAAAATCTGAAAAAAATAGTTTATATTCTCCCACATCTTACAAACAGTATCCTATATAAAACTTTGAAATTTTGTTGAATTAAGCTCATTTAAAAAAAAAATTAAATTGATCAGTATCACCCCCCACATAGGGGGTGATAGTGATCACTAATTTAAAATCGAACTTAAACGTATTAAAAACAATTAAAAATCGAACTTAAACAATTAAAAATTGTTTTTTAGTACCCTGAGGTATAAAAAAACCACTAGCAACTCATTTCAGAACAATTTTTATTGAAAAACTAATGAAAACCAACTCTTTACTTATAAAAATCAGAATCAAGCCGAAATTCAAGACTCGTAATATCCTCTTCAGTATTTATTATTATAATAAGACAATTTGTGGCACATGTTTGGTAACTGACAAGAAACAACTTATTTTAAAGCACTTGTTGCCAAAAATAATGATGGACCAATCACGTTTTGATAGTTTTGGGGCATTTCGGCCGTGATCACTATCACCCCCTGGAAATGAGTTGTTTTTGTTTTTAACAGATAACCAACTGTAGTAACACGGAAAGAACAAACTAATTGCAGATATTTCATGCTTACCTCTAGTAGAAACAAAATCTTTTCGCTAGAACTTCACCACACAACACCCGACACCGGCACAACAGAAGTTACAATAACAATGTCAGCTGGGCCCTATTTTGAGATTTGTTTATTTCCTTATCAGCTACCATGGTAACCTAGACTATCGGGCGGGAACGATATCTCCCCAGAGAAGACATTGTTACGAACACATAACACGACCTAACTTTCCAATTTAGGACTGTGTGGAGTTCTGCAATCGCATGCATATGAAAAAAGGCGTGTTGATCAGTATCACCCCAGCATATCAGTATCACCCCAGTTCACGGTATGTATTTGCTGAGAGAATTATTTTTCCCTTTTTGGTGTTTACAGACATCATTTTTGAGGTCGGTCCATTTTTTTGTTAAAAAGGTTTTTATTTTATTATTTTTCCATTTTATATTATTTTTTATTTTTCACTTTTTAGTGGTCCTCAATATAAATCTGAAATTAATTTACCCGCAGTTTTTCGAACAGTTTTAGTAATCACAGTAATAAGTACTAAAACTGTTTGAAAAACTGCGGGTAAATCATTTCAGTAAGGTGAACCAGAAGCCATAGGGTGGACCACATTCTGTAATCCGGATCAGTTTCCATAACTATAGATGAGTTTCCATTTTAGGATCAGTTTCAGGAGGTATTTGGTTCACTTGCCTACTTACCAATCTACTCTCTTATCCCCTAACTGGTCGACTTTGTTCATAATTGCTAGGTACTTGGTAGTTCTGACAACACAATTCAACAACACAACCATGACATGATTGACGAGGGAGCTACGTGCTACATCCACTTAGTAGAAAACCCTTTCATCACCTAATTTTACTATATACCTACCTCATATTTGGTACTGCACTATGCAGTTCTGACTATGCCCTCTACTATTACCTACCTAATCATGTTATCGGTGATGAGGGGGCTATGTGCTACACCCACTTGGTAGAATACCCTCTCATCACCTAACTGTACTATATACCTTATATTTTGTACAGCACTATTCAGTTCCAACAATCTCCTATATGGCATCCTCCCTCCTACCCAACTATGTTATGGATGGCGAAGAAGCTATGTGCTACACCCACTTGGTAGAATACCCTCTCATCACCTAACTGTACTATATAATTCATATTTGGTACAGCACTATGCAGTTCTGACGATGTTCTCTACTATTACCTACCTAATCATGTTATCGGTGGTGAGGGGGCTATGTGCTACACCCACTTGGTAGAATACCCTCTCATCACCTAACTGTACTATATATCTCATATTTTGTACAGCACTATTCAGTTCCAACAATCTCCTATATGGCATCCTCCCTCCTACCCAACTATGTTATGGATGGCGAGGAAGCTATGTGCTACACCCACTTGGTAGAATACCCTCTCATCACCTAACTGTACTATATACCTCATATTTTGTACTGCACTATTTAGTTCCAACAATCTCCTATATGGCATCCTCCCTCCTACCCAACTATGTTATGGATGACGAGGAAGCTATGTGCTACACCCTCTTGGTGGAATAGGTACCCTCTCATCACCTAATTGTACTATATACCTACCTTATGTTTGGAACTGCTCTATACAGTTCCGACAATCTCCTATGCCATTACATAGCCAACCATATTATGGATGACTAGGAAGCTATGTGCTACACCCACATGGTGGAATACCCTCTCATCACCTAATTGTACTATTTACCTACCTTATATTTGGTACTGCACTATTCAGTTCCGACAATCTCCTATACCATTACATAGCCAACTATATTATGGATTACTAGGAAGCTATGGGCTACACCCACTTGGTGGAATACCCTCTCATCACCCAATTTTACTATATACCTACCTTATATTTGGTACTGCACTATTCAGTTCCAACAATCTCCTATACCATTACATAGCCAACTATGGATGACTAGAAAGCTATGTGCTACACCCACTTGGTGGAATACCCTCTCATCACCTAAGTATACTGTATACCTACCTTACATTTGGTACTGCACTATTCAGTTCCGACAATCTCTTATACCATTACATAGCCAACTATATTATGGATGACTAGGAAGCTATGTGCTACACCCACTTGGTAGAATACTCTCTCATCACCTAACTGTACTACATACCTCATATTTAGTAGGGCACTATGCAGTTCTGACGATGCCGTCTTCTATTACCTAATCATGTTATCGGTGATAAGGGGGCTATGTGCTACACCCACTTGGTAAAATACCCTCTTATCACCAAATTGTACTACATATCTCTTATTTGGTACGGCACTATGCAGTTATGACGATCTCCTATACCATTAGATATCCAACTATATTATGAATGACGAGGGAGCTATGTGCTACACCCACTTGGTAGAACTCCTAACTAACAGTACTATAATTATCGCTCATACTTGGTAGGAAAACTCACATACATGAGCATTCGTAGACACGTTTGATATGGCTCATGCAGGTTCTGACCTAAAAGCCACTATAATTTCCCCGTTTTTCATCCCCCGCAGCACCTTTTAGTTATCGAAACCCCCCTCATATAGCATATCATTTTAAAGCTTACAATCAGACCTTCAATTTGACTATACACAAATGGTCCTCCATTGACTCTGTCGGAAGTCACAGGGCTAGAAGAGTGAATGCGGACCAATATTCCCGAAAACGGGAACCACGTTTTTCAACTTCTTTCACAAAGTTTCGATACTTTTAACTGAGCAAAATGAAATCTGTTTGAAATGGGACAACCACGGATACTGGTAGAACACATTTCAAAAAGAATCAGACGGATTGGTACCAGAATAAAGAAATGCAAGCGACTCGGACATACAAAAAAAAAAAAAAAAAATCGTCGTCCCACGACAACCCGAATTGAGTACCTCCTCTTTCGCGCGCCTTCGGCGCGTTGAAGTCGGTCAATAACCAACGATGGAGTGAGGTATCCAGAAGAAGATGCTCAATGTACAACAGCGGGCAGACGGAAGATGTGCTACATTTCTTCGGGTCCTGCAGTATCCTCAGTGAAATTAGACAGAAATGGCTAGGACGGAGTAAACTCAACCGGGAAGATCGTTTACAAATGTTAAGAGACAAACCCCCTGAGTATTTGCGGGATTAGCCCGAGAAGCATGGTTCTACAGATGGAATCTTGTCAAACAGTTTGATTATTGAAAATGTAATCTAAAATGTCTATGTAAATCTATATCTAATATAATCTAAAATCTGATGTAAAAAATCTCAAGAAAAAATAACGCTTTGTGATTTTTTGGAAAAAAGAAGCTAAATACTAGATTCAAATGAGAAGAGAATTATGTTTTTGTTTTTTTAAATCTGCCAACCAAGTCTCATGGTAATAAACCAAGACTTAGAGTGCCAGTCTTCAAACATTGTTTATACTATATCCATCAATTAAAGCACGTTTTTCATTTCATTTTATATCAACACAACAGCACAGTCGAACGAGAACACGAGATGAGGGCACATCGGATAGTCACTAGTTACATTATTACCCTATGTAGTGGCGCGATGCTACAGAACATGCCATTACGTTCATTAATCAATATGAACCAGGGATGCTCACTGCCTAAAAATAATAATTATCTGATACTTTATTTTGTTGGAATGTAGTGGAGTAGAAGAATAATGGTGCACAAACGTAAGTGAGAATGAAATGCTTGATTAGGGGTTACTCCTGATTGAGTGAGAAGAAGTAAAAAAGAAGATTACCTCAGAGCTGAAGCTGACGATTGCGTTGGCTTCCAAAAGAGGCATCTTTGGCTGAATGGAGCAGTTCATGCCACCACATCAGCAGCCCATGGTTCCAGTCTGTTCTCTTGTGTCCTGCAGGGCTGGACATTTGTCTAAATGCTGGGATGTCAAATCTTCGGTATGGAAAAGTGTATAGATTGGACTGCCATAGACACCGATTCTGTTCAGATGCTTGGCTAGGAAGTCATGCCCATTCTGAATCCTGAAGCAAGTCACACTTTGCCTTCTTGGCAGTGTTTTGGGTATGGGATCACTCAGTGGGGTGGCCCATTGATTTCCAGCTGCTGCTCTCTCATGGCCTTCTCTAACTTTTTCTTAGCATCGCCCAGGCGTTTGGCTGTGCTGTAAGAGAGAGGAACATTTGGATGCCGCAAGAGTGACGCTCTTTTAGACAGAGCATCAGCTTTTTCATTTCCCTCTATTTGGCAATGTGAGGGAACCCACTGCAGCACCACCTGGGAGCCTCTCATCTACAACTTTTCAATGGCGAGACGGCACTGAATTTGAGCTTAGCGAACTTCTTAAAAAAGGACTTTCTCTATTGGTATACGACCCAAAAGTGTAGTGTATGTGAGACATACATGCCACCAATCGCGTAAGAATAGAGGTGCCACTAACGGAAGGTTAATGGGGCATCAAACTGAGAATCAAGTGTTGGTACAAATGAAGATATTGGTGGTTACGGGTCTCCAAATCACCCATGGATGCGTTCAAACTTGTCTTGCAGACGATGGTGATCTCATGATAGGAGCTCTTCTTGTTCATGCAGTTATGGATTGAGTAGGCGAAGAGTTGTCACTGCTCTAACGAGTTCCGGTATTTGTGAAATGTCGTGACTTCCTCCTAGAAGAGATATACATATTTTACAAGGGAAACGAATGTATGGTGGGATCTCGAGGAGACTCACTAGTTCAATAGAAACAGTCGAGACTAGAAGCTCCAGCCTCCCTTCGTCTCTCGCCTTTCTAAATAACCCATTCCAGTCCGTAACTACTTTTTGATACATTCATACCTTTACCTACCACAATCATTTATCGGTCAGGTGCCGTAAGATCAGGGTAAGTTCTACCCTCACTCTCACCTTGATCATATTAACGGTTACAGGCCATTCGGTACTATCCATCGAATCCTCTTCTCTTCTTTTCTCCATTCGAGTGAATTACAAAAGCAAGTCAACTTAGTTATCAAAATTTCTCAATATACTAAATTCTCTTTTTGACCGACTTCAACGCGCCGAAGGCGCGCGAAAGAGGAGGTACTCAATTCGGGTTGTCGTGGGACGACGATTTTTTTTTTTTTTTTTTGTATGTCTGAACACCTTGCATTTCTTTATTCTGGTACCAATCTGTCTGGTTCTTTTTGAAATTTGTTCTACCAGTATCCGTGGTGGTCCCATTTCAAACAGATTTCATTTCGCTTTGTTAGAAGTATCGAAAATTTGTGGAAGAAGTTGAAAAACGTGGTTCCCGTTTTCGGGAATATTGGTCCGCATTCACTCTTCTTCCCCTGTGACTTCCGACTGTGCCGATGACGGACTATTTGTGTATAGTCAAATTGAAGGTCTGATTGTAAGCTTTAAAATGGTATGCTATATGAGGGGGGTTCAGATAACTAAAAGAAGCTGCGGGGGATGAGAAAGGGGGAAATTATAATGGGCTATTCGCTCAGAACCTGCATGAGCCGTATCAAACGTGTTTATCAATGCTCGAATATGTGAATTTTCCTACCATATACGTATGAGGGATAAATATAGTACTGTTAGTTAGGTATTCTACCAAGTGGGTGTAGCACATAGCTTCCTCGTCATCCTTAACATGGTTGGGTAGGTAATGGTATAGAAGATCGTCGTAACTGCATAGTGCCGTACCAAATATGAGGGATTATAGGACAACTAGTTGATGAGAGGGTATTATACCAAGTGGGTGTAGCACATAGCTTCCTCATCATCCATAATATAGTTGGGTAGGTAATGGTATAGGAGATTGTCGGAATTGAATAGTGCTGTACCAAATATGAGGGATTATAGGACAACTAGGTGATGAGAGGGTATTATACCAAGTGGGTGTAGCACATAGCTTTCTCGTCATCCATAATATAGTTGGGTAGGTAATGGTATAGGAGATTGTTGGAACTGAATAGTGCTGTACCAAATATGAGGGATTATAGGACAACTAGGTGATGAGAGGGTATTATACCAAGTGGGTGTAGCACATAGCTTCCTCGTCATCCATAATATAGTTGGGTAGGTAATGGTATAGAAGATTGTCGGAATTGAATAGTGCTGTACCAAATATGAGGGATTATAGGACAACTAGGTGATGAGAGGGTATTATACCAAGTGGGTGTAGCACATAGCTTCCTCATCATCCATAATATAGTTGGGTAGGTAATGGTATAGGAGATTGTCGGAACTGAATAGTGCTGTACCAAATATGAGGGATTATAGAACAACTAGGTGATGAGAGGGTATTCTACCAAGTGGGTGTAGCACATAGCTTCCTCGTCATCCATAATACAGTTGGGTAGGTAATGGTATAGGAGATTGTCGGAACTGAATAGTGCCTTACCCAATATGAGGGATTGTAGGACAACTAGGTGATGAGAGGGTATTCTACCAAGTGGGTGTAGCACATAGCTTCCTCATCATCCATAATATAGTTGGGCAGGTAATGGTATAGAACATTGTCCAAAAACGGAATGTCATCTATACATATGGGAATTGATCCGGATTACAGAATGTGGTCCACCTTACGGCGTCTGGTTCACCTTACTGAAATGATTCACAGGATGGAAACAGATCCCCATTAACAGATTGATAAACTGCAGGTAAAATAATTTCGGATTTAAATTGAAGACCACTAAAAAGTGAAAAATAAAAAATAATATGAAATGGAAAAATAATAAAATAAAAACCTTTTTAACAAAAAAATGGACCGACCTCAAAAATTATGTCCGTAAACACCAAAAAGGGAAAAATAATAATCTCAGTGAAAACGTACTTCATGTAGAAGGTTGTTGGACATAAATATCTAGTCAACAGATTGTATGTTGGAATAGATACTCATCTGTAGATTCTATCATCTAGATGCTATCTAGATAGATAGGTAGGTAGGTACGCATTGAAGTCGCCGCCATGCCCATCTGTAGACACAAACGACTTCATGATCTTCTACTCACCAACATATCATTCTTTTTCGCAAACATACATACCTCCCATACTACAAACATGCTTCCACACCGAGTATGAACGTAAAGATTTGTAAAATCGTGGGAGGTGTTAAATGTTAATTAGGTAACAACGCTTCCGACGGTACGTAGCTACATTAAAATATGTCCACCAATATAATAAACTGTCTCCTATAATACTTAATAAAGTCTTAAATACTCGTCACAACCATTCCTAGGAAGGTTCACACTTACTATCATACTTACAGATCATCGAGTAAGGAAGGTGGTTAGTTTGTGTCTGCAGATGGGCACGGCGGCGACTTCAATGCGTACCTACCTACCTATCTATCTAGATAGCATCTAGATGATAGAATCTACAGATGAGTATCTATTCCAACATACCATCTGTTGACTAGATATTTATGTCCAACAACCTACTACATCAAGTACGTTTTCACTGAGATTATATTTTTCCCTTTTTGGTGTTTAGGGACATAATTTTTGAGGTCGGTCCATTTTTTTGTTAAAAAGGTTTTTATTTTATTATTTTTCCATTTTTTTCATGTAGCCAGAATTAGTGGATCAACATGAAATATTGTCACTGTGGACCTTTGGAGGAGGTTCTCTGTCAGCTCCTCCATGTAGAACTTGAATTTCACTGCTTTATTATAACCTCCTTGACCTTTTGAAAATCCTCATGGTTGCAGGCGTTAATCGTCCCTGGACACACCACTCTTTGAGACCTGTTTCTCTATAAGCGAATCAAAGAGTACTCATATATCATCTGATATTAGAGAAGACTAAGGAGTAAGGTAGTGTGAATTTACTTCTGTCAGGAAATCAAGTTTTATTGGTCTTGTACACCAGGTGATTGGTCAACCGGACTTGGAATTGTTAATATGCATGGACTTATAAATGTGTTTCCCTCCCTGAGAATTACTGCGGCTGAAAAAACCGTTCTCTCACAATATTTTTCTCGGGTCGATGGCAGAAAATAAGGAAGAACCCCTTGGGTAAGGGAGGATTCCCTATCTTACTTTAGTACATACCAAATACAGCCCTCCCCTTCCTACCTTCGAACTGATCCAGTCAATATGCCTTATGTCCTATAAAAGACGGGGAAGGAAAACGAAAAAACTGGAAAAAAGGAAGAAATAGCTCCCGCCGGAATAAGGAGCAACAACCCCTTCTCCTTTTTTTCTTCCATCTTCGACCAACTTGGAAAAAAAAGAAAAGGTCAGATAAACAAGTCGAATACATTGGCCACGGTCTCCAATACTGAATCTTGTGTAGAGCGCTTGTTCCAACCTTCCCTTATCAATAAGAACCACTTTTCCGGAATCAAAGCTCCTGACCTCTTCCTCTCCGGACTTTGGAACTAGATCTTTCTCTGGGGGCACTTTCTTCAATTCAATCAAGTTCCTTTCGTGTCACTATCGAACTTCCCACTTAAAAGGTGTTGTTCCGTTTTGTGTTTCCATGAAGGGTTTTGGGGTCACTTGATAGTTTTACATCAGAGTACATCGTTGAAGAAACTTAAATAGTGATGTTTCATATTTTTGCAAGTGCTGGAGAATGCAATGCAAGTGCTGAACTCATTATTCTTCGAGAAAACCGACCAAGTTTTCAAAAGTAGAAGTCCAGTGCATCTATCGTAATTCATGATTCTAATAAGCCGTTTGATTCAGTGAACTGATTTTCAATTTGAAAATTGATTCGGATGCTGATAAAATCACTCGAGGTATTGTTTCAAAAAAATAGTAGTCAGTTTAACAAAAACGCTGCAAATTATTACACATAGGTTTATTATTTTTCTATATAGATCACTCGTCTGCAAAGAACTGAGCTTTGCCATAATCACCACCCACCAACCATAGATAGTATGTACCTACCACGTATCTACAGCGATCGCATTTTGGTTAGATAAAATTTGAACGGAGATTAAGCCTCTTTTGCGATTCACACTCGTGTTTCTCATTCATCGTAAGTCCAACCCTTAAACTCTCGTAGGGAGCGAACGGTTCCTCCTACAGGGCTCCGCGTGGTATCTAAAAATAATGAAAATTCAATACTATCTTAAATTGATGGAAAAACCATACCTTTATATCGAATTTTCTTAAGCTAGGGCGTTTTCAAAATTTCAACCCTTAGAAGTGACCGATATCAACCAAAAGCTTCGAGGTACAACTAGACACCAAATAGAGCCTGTATACCAAATTTCATCAAAATCGGTCAATGCTAAATGAGGAAAGTACCGCGTACGGCTTGAAACGTAAACCATCAAATTTTGAGGGAGGGTTAACTTTTTTCTTGGTCGATTCCAAAGGTTCATTATTGAAAATACTAAACTAAAATTTGATGATATCATTTACAAACAACAAATTTACAAAAATTGCTCAAGTCGTTCCAGAGAAAACAGAAGTGAATTTTCGTTCATTTGAAGCACAACGTGGTGGCGACTTTTGAAACTTAACTGTAGCCTTGAACGGGATATCCCAAAACTCTTGATTTGTGAGATTTTTCAGTTTTACTTCTAGATTGATCTAGTCCCTACTTGTCCATGGAGCTATTATCGTTACTGACAGGACTAGACTACCAAACTACAAAAATACGACGCTTCTATCTTGCAAACTAGTTGAAGAATACACGAATTCACTTGCGGATTGGGAATGGGTTCGGAAATAGGTACCTATTTGTATAAGCAGTCTGAGAATGGAAGCCAAATATAGAATCTTCGTATCAATTGAAGTGGGTTGAGGCTGATCCTGGAAATAAAATACGTCTCAGACGAAATCAACCGAAATAAGTATCATCTGGCTGGTTCGAGGGGAGGCCTTAACAACTGAAGAAAATGGAGCATTGACGATCGGATCGTTCTTCCATTCGCCCGCTCTCCTTCCTTCAACGCAATTACGTTGTCTGTACTCTGATACGCCAGTTCTATAGTGGAGACGACAATGTCATTCTAACCCCTAAGGTATTATCTATTGTTGGAAATAGAGTAGGTAGAGAATCGTGGTGAATGGAAGGAGAAAAAGCCCTCTTTCGTACACAATTTCCCGTGAGATGAACTATCGATTCGGATGGATCTCTCGGATGGATCTCTAGCTGTGCATAGATACATTTAAATTTGCAAGTTAGAGAAAATCATCCAATTTTGTAGGGGGGGGGGGGGAGGGGGTACCTTTTTTCTTGCTTGATTCCAAAGGTTCATAATTGACAATAATAAACCAAAAATCTTACTAAAATCGGCGACATTTTAGCCTTAAAAATTATCCGATTGTTTGCAGAATTTTGAGAACTCACTTTTCTCAGCTCTGAACCTTTCGTTTCAGGGCACTCATTTGTCAATAAGTCATTTTTTGAGCAAGTTCTACAATCTAATGGTATCAAAATACTTACTCGAGCTGTGAGAATGCTCTGGGTCTGGAAGGATGGTGTGACAGAGCAACAGTTGCTCTGACACCTGATTGGTAATTTAATGGAACAGTTCCTTCGTTCCCCCAAATCACAACTGGACCGTGTTATGCAACAACCATCTAAGTCAAATTTTGGTCAAATTGAGATCACTTCAAATTTCTCTTCTCTGGAGGTATCTTTATTACCTCCAGTTGTTATTACTGAAAAATTTCAGCTCATGGCCCAAGAATTATTGACAATTTGTTATTTCATAACAGTTTCATCACTCACATCCCTGTTTCGCAATAACCGTCTAACTCAGGGTGGGACTTACAAGCTAAGATTCCAGCTATGCAACAACCGTCTAAGTCGACTTGGATGGTAGTTTTCTCTGAGTTAGATTTTCGCTAAAAGCGTCGGAGTCGTGATAGGTGACTGTTTCGTTGTTTGTCACAGTAAAAATTCGCAGTAGGCGTTCATCATCTATTGGCTGCTTATTTCATTTGTTTGATCTGGTGTACCATGTTTTGCAATAAACGCAAATCTCCCAGGAAGTGGGATGGGATTCACTTCATGCGTCGACGATCTAATTTTATTAGATCATGTGGGGGGCAAAATCGGAGCATTAGGACGGTCGTAATTTTGCTTCACATTCTTCACTCGGAGGAGTTTAGTTTAAATATCATTACATTAAAATATTTACTCTCAGGTCATAGTTTCCTTCCGAATTCGGAGATGTGGAGTGCTTATTAAAACACCATTTCAGACTATACACTCTCAACGATTATGTTAATGTAATGAAGGTTTGCAGAAAGAAAAAAAAAAATTGTAGTAAACAAGATCGAGAAGAAAGACTTCTTGTCTGTCGTCATCAAAGGATAGGTACGGTTTAGAAGACATGGAAGAGCCGGAGGAGCAAAATGTTTCCTATCTAAGTTCCAGAAAGTTGAACGATTATGTTTCTTTCTTAAATTACAATTTTATGATTTTCAATAAAAAAATAAAGAAGTTATAATGTTATTAATTTGGCAATCATAATCTCCAGGCAGGAGGGGAAAGAAGAGCCTCTTTTATCGCTTAAATGGTTATTGCATAAATGGACCACTCTATAAAATCAGTTATGCAATAACCAATTTATCAATGTTAAGGATTCAAAATTTCATTGCAGAGGATTTAATTTTGATTTTTCAAGGAAAACAGACCATAGTGGTACTATACAAATAAAAAAAGTGCAGTAAAATAGCACTATGTAAAGTGGAGGCAGCATTTTAGGAAAATATGCGTTTCCCAAAATCAGGTTTTTTGAACTTGGATGGTTATTGCTTAACACGTTCCAACTCAGGAATTGCTCCCCAGTCTCATTCCAGACATCGATCTGTAAGTACCTAGTTTCATACAAGATCACTTCCCTTACCCTCGTGGTTCAAATCCGAAGATCTAATAGGTAAACTCTATTGATACTTCTTCCCCCTCAATTACAGGGTGTAACACTAAAAGAACGCCAACCCAAAGAATTTCAATTCTACAGCTAATTTCAGATCGAAAATGCCTCTTGGCAATTTTCGTTTAACCCTTTGTTTTTCCAAGTTTTTTCAATTTTAAGATTTTTTTCGTTTTTTCGACCTTATGCCACTGAAACGTCCGTAACTCCCTTTGGATTCCGTTGAAAAGAGCGTTAAATTTTTTATCTCCCTGATGGAGAACCAAAGTTGTTTAAATGGGCAAAACGAATGAAAAATGAACGTGAAAAGGAAAAATTGTCAGATCTTGAAAATCTCAACTTTATTCAACCGCTCATAAGTCTCTGTTTTCCAGCGTGTAAATGCTTCCCTGTAAGCCTAAAGTTGCACCAAAAGCTCACCTCTCCAACGGTTTAGTCATTTTCATTTTTAAAGTAGGATTTCTTACAGAAATTTGTGTTTGAACGCGGAAAAACGTGAATTTTGCTTCCTCACTACCGAAGGTAGGGAAGCTTTGTATTCGTGAAAGAAGTGAAAAAAAATGTGCTCCAAAATCAAAATTTCCACTTGCTTTTTGCGTTTTAGAGCTTCCCGAACAATTTTGGTTCCGTGTCTGTCTGTCTGTCGGTCTGTCTGTGGTCAATCTTTGTCCCGGGCAAAACTATACTAACCTGTGGCCCGATTTTGATGAAATTTTCAGGGATTGTGCGGGTTAGGTCCTAGACGGTCCCCTATCAATTTCAACACCTTCGGACCAATAGGAGCGAGTGCGCATGCGCAAACGTGAATTTCCTGGAACCTCGGTTTCTCGGTTTCTAATGCACCGATTTTGCTCAAATTTAAAGGTTAGTTAGGGACTAACTTCTAAGAGAAACCCTATAAGTTTCAATCAAATTGGTCAAGCAATAGCCGCTGCGCATGCGCGAACTTTAAATTTATTGTTACAACCAAAACTCCGCAACTATTCAACCAATTTCGATGAAATTTTCAGGGATTGTGTGGGTTAGGTCCTAGACGGTGGACCGCTAAATAAAATTCTAAGTTGAAAATTCAAATATCATACTACTCGTGCCCACACTTACTTCCAGGTTCCCGTGTAAATTGCTTCTTTTATTGTGTGATCAAATGTTGTGGTCTGCAGGTCAATTAATGTTGAAACCAAATTGACCCCTCATCACAGTCTCTTTTGCATCTTTCTTTCTGTCATCGAGTTAGTGGTCCACAGGTCAGTTTTGAGATGAAAATTGGCACTTCGCGTTTTTTGAATGCGCTGAACTAGGATTTTACAATGCGAATTTACACATCATTGATTTTTTCGCCAACTGATTCTATACGTTCATGTTACAATGAGTGAGGAAGCTATACTGCCCACCCAACTTGGCAGACGTTTTTTCAACGGAATCGACGCTTCGGCTAAGGCGATTTGAGGGGTTCGCCGATGGGAGGGGGTGGCGGGCGCCATCGAGGCCTCCCAAAACCCACAAATTAGTTTTAGAATCAATCCGTAGGCTATGGCAGGAACATAGGTGTTACACCCTGTAGATACAAGCCTCATTGAATGAAGGATAATATATCTATTTATTTTTCGTAATTCAATTTGTATTTTTCATCCATCATCCTTAGTTCTAGGTTGATCTCCAACAAGGAATAGGTATTCTAACGAAACGTATAGTTTGTTAGGAGTAGATTAAAGCAACGGTTAAATTATTCTCATTAATTAATCAGATTCTCCTGATCCCCTAGAACAGTACTTTTTCAATAGGAAAGAAAAATGTCCTAATAATTCTACTTGTTAATAAACTACCTGAATTTGGCACTGAATTGTTCACTTTTTTGTGTGGTCTGTCCTGCTTTCTGAAAAAACCAAACAAACCTGACCAGAGCGTACCAACGCTTTCATTTTATACACAAGTCATCAGTTATTTGGTGTACCGCAATTTTACTAACAGGTTCGTAAAGTCGCTCGTAGAAGTAAAGGGTAGGATGTCAGTAAAAAAAAGAGAGACAGGCACATAAAATTGCCCGAGAAAAAATATTACTGTCACAAATTGTCGTTTAGAGAATGGGCGCAAGGGTTGAGTAATGTTTAGAGGGCAAGGTAGTTTTTTACACTTAGGATAATGTATGTTGATCCGAGGAAAAGGCGAGGGTAGAGTTGGTTTTGCGTTTAGGCCATTTCGTGTCAAGGATGAATGGGATAGTAACCCTCTATAAGGTTATGGATACGGAAAACCGCACATCTCTTACAAGCCTAAGCCATGTGAGGAGCTCATACATCGTAAGTGCATATTATGCGATGATGAGGAAGCGTAATCGGTTAGCTCTTGAAGCGGAAGCTTGTAGAAGCTTAAACCCTGAGGTTTTACAAAACTTTTTACAAGCTTTCGAAAAGGCTGGGAAGCGTGATTTACAGCGCGAAAGGGGTTTTCCTCCGGGGAAGTTGAATAATGGGCCGAGAAATGGATGGGTGCTGTGAGGAGGGGTCTTTGTATAATTTATTGTGTCTCGCCTATCGGGTATAATCTCTCTCTCATATTTTCCCTTGAATGCGCTGATTTCAGCAAACAAAATCTCGAAACTTTAGCTACAAGTCGGTAGGTATTTGGAGATGGTGCGAGAGGTTTACGACGACTTGAGCTGTAGTTGAAGAATCGGGTTAAGAGTGAGCTAAATAAATAAGGATAAACCCTCAGTCATGTCAGCCCTCTGGGCAATCATTTGGGAGATGAAAGACTAAAGTAAAGAAAGTAAATACTATAAATACTAAACACAAGGATTTTGACGAAATTCGCAAGATTCCTTCGTTTTATGAGCACAAATAAATTTAAAACAGCCCCACATCTTTACAAAATTATCCTGAGGGTCTAAGGATCCGTTTTTGTAAATATGGAATCACAATTAATAAATTAAATTTTTTTCAATTCAATTTTAGGGCAATGTTGCCATGTTAGAAGAGAAGAGAAAGAGGGGTAAAAGCCTTCATAAAAGTTTGCCAAGTGGGGTGGGCAGTGTAGACTTTTCGTACAAAACAATCAATGAATATTGTTGTGACTTGCTGCTAATGTGGAAGGGCCCTTGTTCGTCAGTATGGAATCACAATTAACAAACTTGATTTTCAAAATGGTTAGTGGGGGAAGGGGGAGGTAAGTACAAAAAACGCTGCAAATTATTACACAGTGGTTTATTATTTTTCACGGCTTTGCCATTGTGACCACCTACCAACATGAAGAAAACATCGATCGAAAGTAGAAACAAAAATAATAAACCAACAGTCGATGTGATGGGATCGAAAAATTTCTCAGCGAGAGTACTGAGCCACTGAATTCTATATGGAAAATGTGATTGAAGTAGAATTGAAGGGACAGATTTTCCCTTACATTCTCGTAGGGAGCAAACGGTTTGTCCTACAGGGCTCCGCGAGGTCTCAAAAAATTCTATAATATTTTAAATTGATGGAAAAACGATACCGATATTTATATAGACATTTTTTGAGTTAGGGCGTTTTCAAGATTTCAACCCTTAGAAGTGACCTACATCAACCAAAATCTTCGGGGCACAACTAGACCCCAAATGGAGCCCATATACCAAATTTCATCAAAATGGGTCAATGCTAAGTGAGAAAAGCGCCGCGTACGGTGGACGGACGGAAATTTTTTTTATTCGATTTTCGGATTCTACGTACCTTGAAACGTAAACCTACAAATTTTGAGGGGGGGGGGGGGGTTAACAATTTTTTTTTCTTGTTCGATTCCAAAGGTTCTTTATTGAAAATAATAAACCAAAACGGAATTTTACAGGAGTCTTTTAAAGTTTCAAATGTTATTCCTAATTCAGGAATCCACAATAATGTATACTTAACCCTGTCATTTTTTCACGAAAGTATCCTAAAACCGAAATGATAGCTGCCCCCCAAATTAGATCTTCATGGTTTAAAAATTATCGAGTTACCTGGTAACGTGGAGTCTAATTTCCATACTTACTTGGTTACGAGCAAGACTTTCCTGCTCGCCCTCCCATAAGAAAACCTACTTGCCTGGTTGAGCACAATTTAGTACACTGGAAAGAAGCAGGTAAACTCAGTTACCGGTCTGTGCTCGAAATAGAAATTTCGGGAATGAGAGTTAACCGAACAATCACGAACGGGCTAGCCAATAGGAAGCATGGTAGACTTACGCTGATACTCGCTAACGAATCCGAGGGGAAGAGAAATCAATGAGCTATTAAAAAAATGAGCCAAGTTGGGTGGGCAGTATAGCTTCCTCTCACAAAATAACGCTGATGCATCTATAAAGGTGTGTGATTCGATCCAAAATGCTGCATTTTATTACACAAAGTTTGTCATTTTCTGCAAAGATCACTTGTCTGCAAATAAAAGCCGCTTTTCCACTAATATCTGAAGGTTCTATTGAAGAATTGAGGAATTTTCGTTCAAACGGGCTTATATATATTGGAGTTTTTCGTGGCAAATTGTAAAAAACTAATTTTTTGGCGAAGGCAATTAGCCTAGGGTTTCCAAATTTCCCAAATTGTGTGTTCGTAGAACGTTTGATTGTAAGAACAACTTTTAAATTTTGGCATGCATTGTGAGGGAGATTCTGAAGTTTGATGAAAATGTACAAGATTTCTGTTCTCTGTAGACGGAAAGTGAAATCATAATGTCACTAGGGTGGAGTGGGGTAAATGTGGAAATGGGGCAAATGCGGAAATGGTTTTGAAGATGGCGCCATTTGAGCGCCTTGCTTCAGAAACCTTCTCAATGTGTACCCAGTTATGTTGGTAACCCGTACCTGTCGGAAAAGGCGGGCTCTCGCCAGTCTGCTGCTTATTCCTAACTCGCTTATTCCTAACGTTATCCTGACTCACTAGTGATTAGCTCTTCAGACGAGTGGCGGGTTATTGCCAAGAAATAAGTTTTCCATGAGGTGCAGTCTGTTCTATCTTGAAACTTCTTTACATGAGTCAGTTTAACAGTTTTCATTATGAAATCGTTTATATCACGATCATTTGTAGAAATGATAACATGGGTTGCATTTGCCCCAGCAAAATTGCAGTATGGGGTAAATGCGGAAGTGCAAAATAAGCACCCTATAACAACTATTAGACTGAGTTACCTGTCTGTTCTAGGATAAAAATTGGAGATGAACCTTTAAAAATACACATTTTGTTTCCTACACGTTGAATTTCTTCATTTTCCTCTCCCACTTTCGAAATCAGGCCTCAAGGGAAAATTATTCACTCAAGAAAGAGTCATTTGAAAGATAAAGTGCAAACCAGTTGGCGCAGGAAAGTTCATTTCGGTCATAAAAAAGTGGAGGAGAAAAAAAATAAATATAGCGTTCTGTTCGTATTGAAAAGGGCTTTGTTAGCATTTACCCCATTAATGCAACTAAATGTTTTTATGAGATCCGCTGGCCGTTTCCGCATTTGCCCCGTTTAGTGGGGCAAATGCGGAAGTCGGTCGGAATTTTAAAAAACACAGTTTGGACCATGAGAAGTAAATCTTTTGTACAATTTGAAGAGTGCATCGTAATCTACGTAAAATAAGCTACTCATTAAAAAAAGTGAAAATAGCGTTTTCAAAGGAAAGTTACAGAGGATCAAAGTTGAACTATTGACATTTTGGGTCGCAATTGCCCCACTCCACCCTACCTATAAAACCTTTTTTTACCGCTTGAAGTATTGTAAAAGTAAACGGTACTCTGCTCCAACAAAATAGACTGTGGGTCCCAGAAAAAACTGACGCAAATAGCCATTTATTAAAATGTTGAATCCTATTTGTTCAACGAATAATACCATCTTTCGAGGTAGTGTGGATGCAAAACTGCTCCAGCTCCTGTAGGAAAGTGGTAGCAATAACTAGATATGAAGAAGAGGGGTCAAAGGCGATCTTTCGTATTGATCCCCCCAGCAAAGCCCTTCTCTAGTTTAAAGCCCCCCCTGTATTTACGATATACCGCGCCGTGCACACAGGTTCTTATCCCACCCCAGTATTCCCTCGGGAACATCCACTATTTACACAACGGTGCCCTTCCGCCCTTTCCCTTCACCTTTTATCACACAAAAACACCCATACACAAACACGCAACTCGAGCGCTCGTTCATACACAGAAACCCCTTCTTGCTCTCGGGTAAATATTTACGCCCTTGACCCAAATTCTCCACTCGACTCGACGGTCGGTGCCCGGCGCTGCAATTATTGAGCGAAATGAATTACTGCAGTCCGTAGAGAATTTTCAAGAACTATCTAACCTATTTAGATTTCGATGGATAATTCATTCGCGTAAATATTTAATTTGCACTGACCTAACGATACAACCGTTCTGTGCCGTACTAATGAAGGTTCTCTATAAATGTCATCATAATCGAACCAGCATTGCGAATGAACAATCGCAGTAGTCCTATATTCCTTACAAGTTCAGAACTGCTGGTCTCATTTTCTTTTTCTCTGTAAGTGAATCTTTGCAGGGATGCTAGCCTGTTGCTGATATGCTTGTTTCTCAGTAGGGACCCATTCCTTCCTCCCTCTCAGCACCTGTGAATCTGAGAAAATTAAAAAAACGCTGCAAATTATTACACAATTGTTTATTATTTTTCTATATAGATCACTCGTCTACAAAATCACCAACCATCCAATATGAAAAAAAAATAAAAAAAAAAAAAATTTAAAAAAATCCAAATCACCAACCATCGATCGCATTTCGGTCAGCTCTAATTTGAACGGAGATTAGGCCTCATTTGCGATTTACACTCCTGTTTTGATTTATATATACAGGGTGTCTACCATTTGGATGGACCAAACTTCAAGGATCGATTCTACAACTAATTTGCAACAAAAAATGTCTCTTAGCAATTTTTTTGTAACCAACTCAAAATTATTTTTTTTCCACTTTAAAGTTTTTATTCGTATTTTCGACCTTGCAGCACTAAAATGGTCATAACTTCCTTAAATTCTCATGCTACTTCAAATCTGAGTACACCGTTGGACAGAGCGTTGAATTTTCTATCGATTTAGTGGGAAAACAAGTTTTTTAAAGCTATTTGTAAAATTAAAAAAATAAATCAAAGTCAACATTTATAATTTTTTTCGAAAATCGAAATTTTTCAGGCTAACGATTCCCCGGTAAAAAATACCGCTATCGTGGTGCACTCAACGGGAAAAACTACCCCAAGATCTCACCTTTCCAACGGTATGTCAGTTTCAAGGTCTAAGAGGAAAGTTTCCTTGAAAAAATTGAGTTTTATGCGAAAAAACGTGCTTCTTTAGGCATATTCCGCAAGAGAGCCCACCAAGTATTATTGCCTTCACTTTTCAAGGATTGCAATAAAAAGTCCACCAAATTACATTAGTACTCGTATTTTACGTTTTGGACCTTCCTGAACAATTTTGGTGCCGTGTCTGTCCATCTGACAGTCGGTCTGTCTGTCTGAAAGTCCTTGTAGATGGCAAAAGCAATACGAAGCTACTGTCCGATTTTAATGTAATTTTCGGCGATGTTCTCCATGAAAATCAAAGTCAAAACATTAAATTTCCAAAATCAAATACAAAAATTTTAATTTTTTTAAGAAATTACCATTTTTTAGGTTTATTGTTAACCTGGAATACGTTGTGCTACCGCGGGCCACTCAACGGAAACCCCGTTCATTTTGATTTTAAAAATGGAACTAAAATAAAATTAAAGAACAATTAGCTGAAAAAAATTGTCATTGTAACGTTGGTAGAAAGTGTTGGTAGGTACAATGATTTTTATTGTAAAGAAAA
The DNA here is from genome assembly GCA_009739505.2 of Apolygus lucorum. Lineage (NCBI taxonomy): Eukaryota > Metazoa > Arthropoda > Insecta > Hemiptera > Miridae > Apolygus > Apolygus lucorum. Next base: position 27,468,573 of record CM019172.2, read on the forward strand.
AGTATTATTGTCAATGAAACACTTCAAGTTATTCTTCTGCTACAAAAAGTCAATTTCATGATATTTATTCTAATTAAACGAAAAACTTATTCTTAACGTAGAAAAGATGTGATGTCGGGTAGTTTTGGCCGTTGACTGGCCCCGCGATAGCGCTACTTATTACGGGCAAACAATAAAACAATTTTGAGAGGGAGTTAACTTTTTTTCTTGCTCGATTCCAAAGGCTTGTTATAGAAAATAATTTTTAAAAAAGTAATTAAAAAAAAAGAAAAAGAAGAAAAAAATTAAAATTTTTGAATTTGATTTTGAAAATGTAATGCCTTGACTTTGATTTACATGGAGAACATCGCCGAAAATTACATCGAAATCGGACAGTAGCTTCGTACTGCTTTTGCCATCTACAAGGACTTTCAGACAGACAGACTGTCAGATAGACAGACACGGTACCAAAATTGTTCAGGAAGGTCCAAAACGTAAAATACGAGTAGTAATGTAATTTGGTGGACTTTTTATTGCAATCCTTGAAAAGTGAAGGCAATAATACTTGGTGGGCTCTCTTGCGGAATATGCCTAAAGAAGCACGTTTTTTCGCATAAAACTCAATTTTTTCAAGGAAACTTTCCTCCTAGACCTTAAAACTGACATACCGTTGGAAACGTGAAATCTTGGGGTAGTTTTTCCCGTTGAGTGCACCACGATAGCGGTATTTTTTACCGGGGAATCGTTAGCCTAAAAAATTTCGTTTTTCGAAAAAAATTATAAATGTTGACTTTGATTTATTTTTTTGCTTTCACAAATAGCTTTAAGAAACTGGTTTTTCCACTAAATCGATAGAAAATTTAACGCTCTGTCCAACGGTGTACTCAGATTTGAAGTAGCATGAGAATTTAAGGAAGTTATGACCATTTTAGTGCTGCAAGGTCGAAAATACGAATAAAAACTTTAAAGTGGAAAAAAAATAATTTTGAGTGGGTTAAGAAGAAATTGCTACGAGACATTTTTTGTTGCAAATTAGTTGTAGAATCGATCCTTGAAGTTTGGTCCGTCCAAATGGTAGACACCCTGTATACATATATTTCAATTTAAACCCTTAAATTTTCGTAGGGAGCGAACGGTTTGTCCTACAGAGCTCAACGTGGTCTCAAAAAATTTTAAAAATTCTATAGAATCCTAAATTGAAGGAAAAACAATACCTTTATATCGAAATTTTTTGAGTTAGGGCGTTTTCAAAATTTCAAAATTGATTTTGGAACCCTTAGAAGTGACCTACATGAACCAAAAGCTTCGGGGCACAATTAGACCCCAAATGGAGCCTACATACCAAATTTCATCAAAATCGGTCAATGCTAAGTGGCAAAAGTGCCGCGTACGGCGTACGGCGGACGGACGGCCAAATTTTCATTCGATTTTGGATTCTACGTACCTTGAAACGTAAACCATCAAATTTTGAGGGGGTGTTAAATTTTTTTTTTCTTGGTCGATTCCAAAGGTTCATTATTGAAAACAATAAACCAAAAAGACAAAATCTACAAAATCAAAATTTTCACTCGCGTTTTGCTTTTCAGACCCTTCTTAACAGTTTTGGTTTCTTGTCTGTTTGTCTGTCATGAAATCCTCGTAACGGGCATAACTATACAAAATTATTGTCCGATTTCGATGACATTCTCAGGGATTGTGTGGGTTGGCGTGTCGACAGTCCCCTATGCAAATCATCATCCCCGGACTGATAGTAGCGGTTTCTACCCCGATGCATGAGTAAATTTTTTAACTCAGATGGTCAACTACAACATTTCAGCTGTATGAATTGTATTATCTATTTATAGAATATGCTAAATATAATAATTTATGTTTGTTTTCCTTTTAGGTACCTGAAACGATGTTTTCATGCTAAACTTAATGGGGTGTGCGCCTGATTTTTTTCTTAAATTTTTAATCGAAAGTAGACCTCATTCTGAGAATTTTTACATTCGTAAACATTCGAAACTTTGAAAAATCATAAAAAAAGGTTTTCTTACACTAGAATGTTTTGAAAAGTCTTGACAAGCTCCTATTACGTTATTAGGGACTTCACGATCTCATTTACTGAGGCCCTTTGTGATTCGGTGCATATCTGCAATGGGCTAGCTGTGATGAGTCTCAGTTCTCGGTTCTGGGTAACCTGTATCTTACAATGATGTACAATCTGCTGTTGAGGCCAACAACCTGCAGAGTATTGTCAAATGAATCGGATGAGAAAAAGTAGAATAATCTCTTTGTTGACAGTGAAACAGACGATTTTGATGAAGGGGATTTCTTTGCAGTTCTACTCGGTTGTACCTTTATTCTGAGGTACTTGGTATGATCCGCCCGTTTCATTCTCTTTTCTAGGTGAAGTCCAAGGTAGCAAACTCGCAGCAGCTCCATTTTGTGTGATTGATTGAAGATTTTATTTATTAATTCACATTTTAAAATAAATAAGAGTGGTGATGGCTTACCTCTTGTTTGAAATAGGTAAGTGGGACAAATAAGGATTTACTTACATTCAACGTAATTGTCCATTTTGGGCATCTATGGGTGGTTCCTTCCAAGATTCTGTGGAGCTGGTCGCTTGCTGCATCCTTTAAAGTGTCTTTCACTAAGAAACATCCGCAAATTCCGTTGTGACCTCGGCACCAGGAGGTGATTGAAGCTCTGTTGCAAAACTAGGCACAGGAATGACCCCAATATGCTACCTTAGGAGTACTAGCACTGCTCACTGGACACCTAACCATGAACGTATACATATTAATTTTTATGGTGGCTCACCATTAAAATAAATAAATAAATAAACTTAAAACGTGGAGCACGCCTAGGACTCACTCGACACTGGTCCTAGGGATTAGGGAAGAAGAGGAAGGTGGTGGTGGAAGAGAGGGATGAAAGGAGGTACCTTTAGGACGACCACCAGTTTAGGTATGAGTCGAGCGGGTGGTGACATCTCGGAGTACATCTGTCGAGAAGCCCAACTTGAATAACTCCGTGCCATGACCGTGATGCAACAAGGAAATGATTACAGACAAACTTCAGTCAAAACTGCACAGAGTGCTGTTAAACAAATTTTTCTACCTACTCCTTGAATATGGCTGCAATAACCTACTCTATTGCCTGCTCCCCCCCCCCCCCGGCCATGACTGTTTCATCAAGGAAACTGTAAAGTTTCTTCAACTTTGTACTTATTATTATACAAAGTAAGACTGAAGCAAGAAGGGGCAATTGCATCTGAGAAGCGAACGCCTCGGAGATAGTTTCATTTCATGGTTTTGCTAGAAAACCCTCCTATAATTGCATTCACCGACCTGGTTCTAACTCCAAGCGACGGCTCAACCCTGAGGCAAACCAAGAACAATGCCTCGGGGCCAAGGAGAGGCGTTAAATTATTGAGATAGTTCGGTTGAAACTTAATTAAACACAAATATTAGGTAAGAGTAGCTCGGACTGCAAATGGGCTAGGGTGGTTACCGCATTATCCGCTCAGGGGAAAATTGAGTGTCTGGTGAACGGGATGAGTCTAGTCTGCGGACTATGATGGGAGTGTAACTTCAATAAAGTTGGGTTGAACGAGCTTTCCATCCCAGAATGTAATTCTAGGAAACTGTTAGCGGCTATACTAAAACGAGATGTAGTGAAAACGTTTTCGACTAGAACTATACAGCTCCATCAAATTTCTTCTTCACTACCAAAATTAGTGAAGCTTTTTATTCGTACTGCAGGGCAAACAAATTTCGGTCATCAAATCAAAAATAAAATCTTTGGTTTTAGAGCTTCTTTTGGTTTCGTGTTAATCGATCGTTTGTCTATCGGTCAGACGGAATGAGTACTGCTAAAATCCCTTGTTTTGAGCGAAGTTAAAAAAAAAAATAGTGTTTCGAATATGATTACATTTTCTTGGTTTGGCCGGTTAAAACCAAACAAGTATGTGATCAGACAAACGTCATTTCTCGCGTTACAATGACACCGAACCTCGACATCCAATAGCAGTATTCATAGAATATCAATCAACGGTCAATACCCGAAAACACAACTACACTTTTTTATGTATATAATTATTGTAATATTTTTTGAAAGAATTTCACAGAAAGATGGAAAAAAGTTTGAATTTAATATTTTGACATTAATCTTGATCGCAGAAATAGAGAGAATGACATTTTCTTGGTGTCCTGGTTGTCATCCGAATCGCTTCTATGGATATTTGAGTATTGAATAATTTCTCGATGTATTTCAATCGTTTAGGTTGAGGGCTGGTGGTCGATGAGCACCCAATATCCATATCATTGCCCTTTCTGATTGCTGTAGCTGACGTTCATTCGCGGTATGAGGCATTTTCTTCAGCACTTCAGCAGGAGCATCTAGGGGAAGAAAGCGGTGGAACAGTGTGAGCGCTGCCTAGTGGAGATAATATGAACCTTCCGGAGCTCAAAAACCTGGGTTATCTCTCTATCAGTTGGCTTGTGTGATGTAGGCATCATATTCTGTGTTCCTAATTCTTTCGTAAATAAAATAAATTAATTTTGTTTACTTACGAGTACATAGATTTTCATTTCAGACTGAATGCCTCAAACAGATTTGATTGTATTTTTCATTGAGGGCAAATTTCTGGTTTCCTACAGATTAGACAGGGATCTACAGACATTACCACCGGTCAATAACGGAGGTGCACTCATCTTGCCAAAGAAGATTCATCTAATCGTCGCTAGAGAGCGCTCGGCCCGTTCTACCACTTTCTTTCCCTAGATGCTCCTCACTTCAGCACTCGTCACATTTTGCAGCATAGGATTGAGCGTGTTCTTTGACTGGGAGTTGCCGAGATTGGTTTATAGATGCTCTGTGGTTATTCATACGTAGGTTCAGCTTGGTGACTTTACCTATGTAGAATGCTGAAGCATCTGAGCCTTTTTTGCATACCAACTGACACACAAATTAGTTCGACTGACACTCTGCTACACATTGGCATTTGTAAGTGTGCTTTATGTTTGGAGATGTGAAGTTGGGTGACTCAACGATCGAACTGCACAATTTACATCTTGGGCGATGGCACGGATGTAGCCCAGCTGACCGTGGTTCCGAAGGCGGTGAATGGGGATGTCGATGGGACAAATTCCTGCCCTGTCGGTAGGTCAACAGTGGCAATCCCCTGAAGACGTCCTGTGTCTGTGGACTCGAAGCTAATACATTTTGCAGGTCACGTAGTATGCCATTGATTTTTTGAGCTCCAAAAAAGAAGGTGGTTACCAGTGGAACTCGGTCTTCAGGTTCTGTTTGAGCCTGCTGGTAATTCACGTGGACTGGGACCATTCTGCTTGGCACAAAGTTCCGTGGGTGGGCCATTCTCAAACTAGGGGCAATAATTGAGTCCAAGAGATCTTGGTCACCTACTGGTAATTATTCCTAGAATTTTTTTTTTCTCGTTGATTCCTTGCAGGTCACTGACTCAGAAAAACGTAATTTTAGCACTTCACCTGCATATTTCCTTTAATATTTCTGCCCTTAAGAGGGTCAAAATGCAATTACCGTGGGCGTCCACAATTAATTTTTTGCCCAATAGAGTTTTTTATAACCAAAATCTTTCTTTAGAGAGGCAAGAAGGTGTTGATTTTCTAAAGTTTAACTGTAGAGCATCGTGAAATAAATTGAAGAAAGCATAAAACAGCTTTTTTAGTCATTAGAAGACGTCACTAAATGTTGTCCTTAATGTTTGTGATATTACCATGGTGAACATTATAAACATCAATTCTGACCCCAACATACGGAAATTTTTGTTTGAAAACCGTTCCGTTGGCAAGCCTGGGGTCGCTTCCAGTGGAGAGGGAAGTTTGCAAACCTCAACCATGCAGTAATTGGTAAACATCCGCCTCAGAAGGAGTAAGGTCAGATGCGTACCTTTTCCTTTGCTATTACCATGTTTGTCTAAATAATGTTCAGCGAACATCATTATCGCAATTTTTCTACCTCTACACCTTTCTCTTGATCTCCCCTTTCAGAATATGCATCAAACTTATTTATTCATGCTATTCAATGAGTTGAAAATCGATCTCAAACAGTGATTTGCAATTACCATGTTTGATATTACGCTATTACCATGGAGTTTAGAAATCCACGGTAATTGGATTATCTACACGGTAATATCATTCCAATATATTTTGAAGTTTTTCTAGTATTCCAATGTTTTTATACCACACTGCTAAGTGCATTTAACTATCAACTGAGAGTTTTGAGCTAAGAGAGGAATATAAAATCAGAAATTGTAAATAATTTCCCATTAAGATCTAATGCATTGGAAAGTATAATCATCTTTTTTTGAATAATTTTTTTTGTTTTGTTTTTACGTGTTTTGGGAAATAGACTGGAAATAGAATACCTACCTATTATTATAATATAATAATGTTGGTTTCCCGAACAAAATTAATTCAAGATTTTTCCTACAGCTAAGGGGAGGAAGATAGAATAAAGGAACATTTGCGGTATATCCAAAGGAAAAACGATGGGAGAATAAAGCTTGTGATAGATTTGAATGAAAGAGATAGAAGGGCAAACATATTGTTTAGTAATGCATTCATTCCAGGGGACGTCCCATTGGATAAGCATTAGATCAGTTTAACCAGTTGGTAAGCGATAAAACTGTTTCACTCAATGTAATTTATTTGTTACTTTAGGCAAGGAATAGTGATCCCCCCCCCCCTCACCCTTATCCACCATAACATTTTTAGCGGCATGGGAGCCTCGAATCTGAAGAGCATTTTAAAATCCATGATCTACGACACCCAACATGCGAATTCGAGTTAACCCCCCCTCCCCTCACCAATGGTGCCAGTCTGGCACCAAAGTGGAAATACGTCTTAACATTGAAGTTTCATCCATTAGTTTTAATAGGCAGTCCGTCGAGGTCCGTATTCAAGGTGAAACACAAAAAAAAACCACGAAATATGCGGTTTATGGTGTCCTGGCACCATGGTGGCACCACTATTAGTTCCATGGTGGTACAGAGAATAATTCTTGAAAATCCGGAAGTATAATGAGAATTTTTCCTCAATTTCAAAGGTTGGGTACAATTAGTAAGCAGTGAAGGAACCGAAATACTGAAAAATCGGATATTTTGTGAATATTATCCCCCCACCCATCCCCTCCCCTTGCGAATTTTGGTACTCTGGTGAAATCATGTACAACTCGGAAGTTATTTGAGTCAAACAAAAAAGAAACACGCAAATCGGTTGGAAATTGAGGCCTGGGCAGATTTTACAAGATTACCCCGCAAACGCACGTTTTTTAAGCATTAATTATTACCCCCTTAAAATGCAAAATTCGAAATTTCGGCGCCGTAGTGCACAACTAGATAGTTTTCCGCGTCGAACAAAAAAAGAACCAGGAAAATCGGTTGAGAACTACCTAAGGCCTGTGCAGACGACACAAGATTTTGTCACACTCACACGGACATTCACACCTATGGTTTTTTTCGCGGATTTGGATTCAGAATGGTCTAAAACGGATTACTGTGTGGTTATTTTCTTTTCTGTTGAGGGTTGTCCTCCTTCACTCCAGATCGATCGCATAAGGACGCCCAAGTCTTACTGTGGGACGTCCTAAAAAGGAAGAAATTGAAGGAAAATTTGGCTGCTTTTCGTCTTAGACAGAAGGTCCTGGATCAAGCTCTCCGTAACACTCCTCCGCCTTCACCTCCACAACCAACTCCTGCACGACCTAATAGTTCAGATGGAGGAAGTAGCAGACGAGAAGCCGGAAGAAGAAGGATTAAACGAAACAGGAGCAAGATATACAGAGAATATGAGAGACTCCGGGTGTTCTCTAAAAATTCTAAAAATTCTATAGAATCTTAAATTGAAGGAAAAACAATACCTTTATATCGAAATTATTTGAGTTAGGGCAGTTTCAAAATTGATTTTGGAACCCTTAGAAGTGACCCACATCAACCAAAATCTTCGGGGCACAACTAGATCCCTAATGGAGCCTACATACCAAATTTCATCAAAATCGGTCAATGTTAAGTGGCGAAAGTGCCGCGTACGGCGGACCATCATCAGATTCCTACAAACTTGAGGTGAGGAAGTTGAGGAGTATGCAGTCTTGTTTGATGAAAATCACGTACTTGCCGTTAAATATTGGTTCAAAGAGGGGCGGTGCAGGGAAAAAAATTCATCATTGTGCACGCTTGTGCGGATTAAGTAGGTCCCTTCCGAAATTATTTTTTCTTCAATTTTTGTTTGATAGTAGGAAAAGTGTTTCTCTTCCCTGCGATGTGTTGGTAGATCAGGAACAAATTAGAAGTACTTGATTATTTCTTATGAACATGTGCTATTTCGTATCAGTTTGAATCTTTTTTTATATTGAGAGTCAATTAAGTACATTCATTTGAAAACAGTCCTTTCCGATATTTTCAAAATACTAAGACTGAAAATTAAAACTAAAATACAAATTAGAACTAGTTAATTATTTTACGAACATGTGAAAGTTTATTGTGTTCAATTTTGAATCGTTCCTGTATTTTTTTATTGAGTTTTAAATACATTTATGTGAGAAAACTGTTATTTATGTTATTACCTACTTATCTTGTTGTTAACAATAATGACTGCTATGCTATTACCATGGGTGTAGATGAAATTACCATTCAGGCAAGTTAAATTACCATGGCAACTACAGCTATTACCGTGGACTCAAAATTTTGAATTTTAATGAAATTGGGCTCAAATTTGAGAGTTGATTTGGGTACTATGCCTTTTCGTCTTCAAGATTGACCAAAGAACCACCCTGAATTTTTTCAAAAATTATCTAAGATATTTAATTTTTGAAATTTCTCAGACCAAAAGTTGCCCCCAGTCTGAGAACGACCCGGGTATCCCCTCTCGACTAGCTTACTCTTTACACCGGTTAAATATCCACTGAGGCGATCCCTATCGGAACAAATGCGATGCCCTCGAATGGTTAGTGAGTGTGGGATTGCCTTCTTGACGTGTGGTGGATGGCAGCTATCATAAGGAACATACAATGGGGTATTTCAGTCTATTTTTTTAATTTTTTTTTTCAAAAGAGTATGGCTTTGGAATAACGGTAATTGGGCCTGTTCGTCGAGAAATTTTTTTTTTTTTAAATCAGAGAAGCTAAGGAAAGTTGAAGATTTGAATGGTGTGACGTAGCTAGCCAATCGTGACGTAGCTAGCCAACTGTCTTTGAAAAGAGTATCCATGCACAGAAACCCTTGTTGGACCTCCTGGATACTACAAAATACTACTCACACACGCGCGGCGTAGTCCTTGCCTAGTGTGTGTGCATTTATAGTGGCCCGCCTTTTTCAAACGTGTGATCTCTTTAATTAATTTTTCTACCACATGTTAGTATCATAGGGCTTAAAGTTGTAGTATATAGGTTTTCAAGGGTGCCGAATCCGAATTTGAGGTCAAAAACCTGAATTTCTGACCCACCGAAATACCCCATTGCTTATTCGTCGCCTTCATGTGTACTGAGGTTATAAAAGCTCCATCGTCGGCCAACGAAATGTCTATATATACAAACTATTTACTACGATGTATATATCTATGTATGTATACATACCTTCCGACAGGCTCCCTTAATAGTCGTTACATACCTGTATTTATCAGTTACATGCATGGTTCTTTCTGGAATTTCTCAGCATAAATTGCTTCCAAATGCTTCCTGAATTTACAATGAAATAAAATTATAAACATGAATGTAATTTCTATTCTAAGTATACCACTCATAATTATGAAAATATGAAAAGAACGAAAAAACATAAATAATAATATTATCTAGTTAATTATCTAAGTTAAGATTTTTATTTATTTTTTTTTAGTATTATTATTTATTGAGTTATCTACGTTTTGGGAATCATGTTACAGTTACAAAGAAAAAAAGTCCATAATTGATATTTTTTCTTTGTAACTGTAACATGATTCCCAAAACGTAAATAACCCAATGGAAAAAAAACACGATTAACTAATACAGGGTTAAAAACACACCGGTCGAAGGTACGTGGACGGCTGTTGTTGACGTGGTGGCACGTCAGGAAGGCACTCTAAAGGGGAGCGTGGTTGAATCCCCTTTTCCATTTTTAAATGGTCTTTACACAACCTACGCCCGTCAGAAAGTTAATAAAGAAACGTATTTCTCGATAAATGGCTTGGAAATGAGACCCGTTATTTCTTCCGTTTCCTATGAGGTTTTCATTTAAAACTATCTGCGGTTATTTTCTTTCAATTTGTGATTTATAGCGGTTCCTTCCATGGACCATCAGCTCTTTCCATCAATGTTGGAAGTGAAAATAGTGCCGAGTGGTTGATGTTGGTTTTTCATCAAGATTTGTGTAATGAATTTCGTGTTTTCGAATCGAAAAAAGTCATTACTCCGTTAATAAAGAATGCTTTGTTGTTTCGCAGCCGAATTATTTTTTTAGTTGATGAGCTTTGTTGATTTGTTTGATTAATAGCTCCTTGATTTCTCTGTTCGCACACTTTTCATAATCATGCTCTTTGGGTATGGGTAATTCAAAAGCTAGAGTCAAATAAAATAAATTAATGTTTTCTATAGGCCAAACGCTCTTGTCACAACTCGCTCATTAGTATATGCGCTCAGATTAGATGTAGGGGATAACATAAGAGATCCTATTTGTTTCCATACTACTACTATTAACCACTATTTTAGCCCAGTCAATTTATTTTAAAAAAGGCCAAACCATGCGATGCATCTACAATTTTGACATAGAAATGTCCTTTGGCTGAGGGTCGAGGAATTTTTTGCAATTTGAACAGTACTACAAAACTACTAATGCGTTGGCTTTCCTATTATTATTCATTCACTTATTCACTTCTCAATATTAATTGCGTTTGAAGAACTAAATAATAGACCGATTCCATCAAGATAAGTGTGCAAATTTAATATTTATCTTATGAATTTAATTACTAAGCAACTATGAGAAATTGGATCGATTTTCCTCAAACTCAGAGCGTAGTTAGGAACTGGCTATGCATTTATTTGGGTAATATTAAATAAGGTCCACAAAATGGGAGAAAAAATTGAATAAACAAAATCGAAAACGAATTAGGTATTGATTGTGTCGGCATGTTAGGGAATTCCGGTAAGTTATAATCGTTCATGTCATTCTATGTGAAGAACCTACACTGTCCACCCAACTTGGCAGACGTTTGTTAATAAGTAAGGTTATCCTGGTATTAAAAATATTACTATACTATCAACCATAATACGGAAAGTTATTCATTTTGTGACAGTATAGTATAATTATTGTCTAATTTAGTCCTTCTTCTGTTTTCAGGTTTCAAATCGGTCTTCCTTCATCACTGAAATTTAAAGGTAAGTTACTCTAAATTTAAGGGGACAGGGCGAGCTGCGCTAGCTACAGATTAATCATTTATCACACTTTGTCATTCATCTGATCAGACTAATCTCGGTACCATTATTCTCACAACGTCCTAGCATGCATTTGTAGCTATGGGTTTTCCAAAATATCGATTTGGGGAAAAAATGTAAACAAAACACTGTTCTAGTTGTCATTGTTGTGCTTTGAACTTACCTGGATTATCGACTCTAGACATTGCTGTTTTTCTGCAAGCAACAAATCTTCTCCTAGGTGTTACGAACAAAACAAAACAAAAAATTCATCTTTTCACGTGGTTTCAAACTTGAGAAACATGTTCCGAAAGGTACGAAAACATAGTTTGTGATATAACGCGTTTTCGTGAAGAGAGGCGCAGCTCCAGCTTCCTGCACCCAGATTAGATGAGTTCCACCACTTATTGTACGTTCTTCAACACAAACTCGAAACACTCACTGTGTTTATCCATCAGATATCTGCTAAAACAGCCGAAGAAGAAGTATACAATTCTAGTAACACCGGAATTTCAGTTTTTTCAGTGTCTTATCAACAAAATTAGATGCTTACAATGTGTGGCATCAAGAGAGCTGGCTGCACTTACGGATCATACTAGATTCATACTTTGACACTGAGTTTTATAAGCTTATATACACTAAAATTAATAAAGTCGTATACCAAAATTTTCAGCAAGATCTACTGGTTTTTTTTACTAATATCTTAAAATCGATATTTCCGCACCTGTTGGTCCTTTGAGCCGGATATGCCAGTGCATCAGCTTGTTCATCTACTATAACTTTTGTGTGGTGTGGTATTCAGGTTATCTTGAAGTAATTATTTATCATATCTTTGTAAGTGTTGTACAGACTCTAAATCTACTATATTATCTCTTTATCAGTGTTGTAGACTCTCCAAATCTACATTCCTTCTCTTTCTAGTCCTTGTTACTTGACAAGGATTGAAACGACTCGTCAATTTCTTGAATTGAATTCTGAATACATACTATACATAGAATCGGCGAAATGTCTGTGAAATTGGTGAGGTGTTCATTTTCATCTCACCGAGTAACATGAACTTCAAAAATTTGATGGTGTAAAAATCTGGTTAAAACGGGATGAATTACCATGGATCTTGAAAAACCATACTGCAAAAACAAACAGAATTTTACCACAACTTGATTACTTCACCAATGTTACATAGCAATGCTGTTGATATTTGTTATACCTGTAAGGATGAAATCATGCAAGGGTGAGCTTGTTCGTGATCTTTTGTTAGAGAAAAGGAAGTATCCCTGAACCATGGTGAAGGAATATAAAGGAATTTGAGGTCCCGCTCACCTGCCACACATTTCTATCTCGTTTCTCATATTTCCGAAGAGAAAAAAAAAACCCTTTTCAGCGCCGCTTTTGCGTATATTTCCTTCTTTTCTATCGCTCTTCTGAGAGGAGCTCCCTCGTCTAATAGTGACACACCAGGCGTTCCGGTAGAACCCCTTCCTCCCCCAAGGCCCCTGTTTTCCGACAAATGAACTTATATTGGTTTTTGCAGGGTGAAATACGACTTCTATAAGATTTTCTATTCCGGTTCTAGGAGACCAGGGCGTGTTGGTGATAGGTTGACTCAGCCCGAGCCATATGCAGGCAAATCCAATCTCGAGGTAAAATTCAACCTTGAACGTATTCGGTTCGCACATGCGTTTTTGTAAGTAGGTGATGGATGATGTTTCAGCTTCTATTAGTTCCACTGCTGAAACTTGACACTGCGTCCCAATTTCACTAGAAGTAGCTTCATGTACACAATGCACTACCTATAACTATTTTGGAACCACAGTTAATTACTAACTCTCTATTGAATTTCTTGTGGAAACACACAAATACCTGTTGATGTATTGTTGTCTCTTCAACATTAATCTATTATAAGCATTAGCATTCCTCCCTTATAAGTAACGCAACTTTCATGACTCAACAATAACTTTTTCCTTGATTTTGCCAACATTATTATTTTTGCATTTTGATAGTATTACGGTGTTGCATACTTAGTTCAATATGTAAGAAATTTCTTGTATTCAGTATTGGTAAACAAGTAAAGTAAACAACCATTTCAGGTTGGATTTCGTCCGACTGCCATTCCTGGCGTCGCGGACGTCATAAGCTGTCTCCCTAAGGGAAGATCAGAATTTGTTCTGATGATTTCGCGCATGGCTTACCACCGCCCTGGGTTGGGACGAGGGAGAACTGCGACCGGCTTACCCGAAAACATGGTCCCAAGGTGAGCCCCGAACTCACGGCCCCGCAACCGGTTCGAGTCTCGTCTCCAGAGACTCATGCCGCAACTCGTTCGGCCACATCCGACCCCCCCCCCAGTATTCAGTATTATTGTATAAATAAATAAGAGTGCAATTTGAGGTGGGAGAATGGTCAGTGCTGCCAACTTCTTCAGAGTGATTTCAGCCAATCTGTGCTTCGCAACAGGCGCATCAGTTCGTACTCGCTATCTTTCGTCTATGTAAACATTTTAGAAAAAAAATGTAGTTAATTTTTTAAAATTTTATCCCTACCAGAATTTTTGGACTAATTCCAAATACACCTTGTATTAATATAATTAAAATGGTGATTATAAAAAAACACTTTAATTACCTACGTTTTTACACAAATTTTTTGATTTTTTTAATTTTGATTTTTGATTTTATGATTTTGGAATAAAGTTTGAATTGCTCAATAATCTCAAAAAAAAAACTCCAGGAATTGGTTTAAAATATTCCAAAACGGATTTCAGGGAGCAGCTAGTCCATTGCAAAAGAACTTGAAATACTTTTTACGCAATTTTTTGAATTTTCGACCACTAGAGTCGTCCAAAATGAGCCTTTTCGTTTGATTTTATAATTTTGGAATAAAGTTGGAATTGCTCAATAATCTCAAAAACACTTCAGGAATTGGTTTAGAATGTTCCAAAACGGATTTAGGTGAGCTGATGTTCGATTGCAAAAGAACTTGAAATACGTTTTTTCACACAAATTTTTGAATTTTCGACCCCTAGAGTCGTCCAAAATGAGCCTTTCGTTTGATTTTATGATTTTGAAATAAAGTTGGAATTGCTCAATAATCTCAAAAAAACTTCAGGAATTGGTTTAGAATGTTCCAAAACGGATTTAGGCGAGCAGCTAGTCCATTGCAAAAGAACTTGAAATACGTTTTTTCACACAAATTTTTGAATTTTCGAACCCTTGAGTCGTCCAAAATGTGTCTTTTCGTTTGATTTTGGAATAAAGTTGGAATTGCTCAATAATCTCAAAAAAAAAAAAACTTCAGGAATTGGTTTAGAATGTTCCAAAACGGATTTAAGCGAGCAGCTAGTCCATTGCAAAAGAACTTGAAATACGTTTTTTCACACAAATTTTTGAATTTTCGACCCATAGAGTCGTCCAAAATGAGTCTTTTCGTTTGATTTTATGATTTTGGAATAAAGTTGGAATTGCTCAATAATCTCAAAAAAACTTCAGGAATTGGTTTAGAATGTTCCAAAACGGATTTAGGCGAGCAGCTAGTCCATTGCAAAAGAACTTGAAATACGTTTTTTCACACAAATTTTTGAATTTTCGACCCCTTGAGTTGTCCAAAATGTGTCTTTTCGTTTGATTTTATGATTTTGGAATAAAGATGGAATTGCTCAATAATCTCAAAAAAACTTCAGGAATTGGTTTAGAATGTCCCAAAACGGATTTAGGCGAGCAGCTAGTCCATTGCAAAAGAAGTCAAAATACGTTTTTTCACACAAATTTTTGAATTTTCGACCCCTAGAGTCGTCCAAAATGAGTCTTTTCGTTTGATTTTATAATTTTGGAATAAAGTTGGAATTGCTCAATAATCTCAAAAACACTTCAGGAATTGGTTTAGAATGTTCCAAAACGGATTTAGGCGAGCAGATGTTCGATTGCAAAAGAACTTGAAATACCTACGTTTTTTCACACAAATTTTTGAATTTTCGACCCCTAGAGTCGTCCAAAATGAGCCTTTCGTTTGATTTTATGATTTTGAAATAAAGTTGGAATTGCTCAATAATCTCAAAAAAACTTCAGGAATTGGTTTAGAATGTTCCAAAACGGATTTAGGTGAGTATCTAGTCCATTGCAAAAGTTCAATTTTCTTCGAAAATTTGCTAAAAATAATTTAGTTAAAAAATAATTTAGTTTCTTACTGAAGAACCAGGATATGGGTGAAGTTGTCTTCCTTTTGCTTTCTTGGCATCGCTAATACTACCTCGCTTCAAAGCTGTGGTTATATATTCGAGTCCAGTTACATGCATAATAAATTATCATCCGAATTTACCCCTTCTCGACTGTTATTGTGAGTCTCTAGCTACAGCATTCAATGATGTCGGTTGATTTTGCTTGTCAAGTCGTATGGAACTGGGGGGTGACCCCGATTCGTCATGTCCGCTGAACCGCGTTACATTACCCCCTCCACCCTTTAACATCCATCCAAGACTTTTAATGATCCCCCACTCCCCGGTTCCTCCCATCGTTCTCTTTGGGATTGAAATAGACTAGCGCTCCGTTGGAAGGGGCGGCGAGTCCCGGAATTAATCCCGTCATCCGGTCCAGCGGCTCGGAACCCGGCGGTTTCCCCTATAGGTTTCTATCACTACAATATAATTTCAGCGAACGCCTTCAAATTAAAATACGAAGAGAATACCGTTGTACCTATAAATTATGCGTTCCCATAATACCGCTAGAGACAAAGGAATTACGGAGACAAAGTGAGAGTCCTGTAGTTGGGAGCTCACCTCTATCCTTTCTATGGAACCTGATTCAAATTCAAGTCAGTTACGAACGCACGCGATTCATACGATTATAATAAACTTGGGCCTCATCTTCTTTAACGAAGTATTTCCGCTAGGCGACTGAAAGGGGGGGAGAGGCATTGTTATCTCCAGTTGCCTTCAATTCTCAATAACCACTCGTCGGACTTGTTGGTGAGGTCATGATTTACAGACAAAGAAAACTGTACAATCTCTCTTCGGTATTACATTATTCGTAAAGTAGAGGAAATTGATCATATAATTCCTCACATAGATTATCATACAGTTTTTAGTGGTGAATGTTCACAAATGAAAGGGTACTGAGGGAAATTCACGTAACTCGGTTTATTTGTTGAAAATCAGTTTGCAATGGTACTTCAGAGAATGCTGGACTCAGAAAGCTAGTCAAAACAGAGGAAAACCAGGCGATCCGGGCACTGCAGGGAAAGAACCATTCGGCCATCGTTTTTTCCTACCCAAGACTGTTTTCTAATGTTCAAAGTGCGATTCAGTTTCTCTCAGTCGTTTCTGTTATTAATATGTATGTTTATGTGTATGTTTTCTGTTATTAGCTTTGTTTGTTGTTTCGTGAAACTACCAAGAAAATTACCGAAGATACCTTGACGATCCTCCATTCATTCAATTTCATTTCCCTTCTCGCACATATAACTGCATGATACAAAATTCAATAGATAAATATACAGATCAATATCAGATATAATGAGACAGATAAATATACAGTTTTGAATAATTTAAAAAAGAAGAAAAAATGAAAGATACCCCCTTTTTTCGTTGTAATTTTGAGTTTGCCGATAGAAAAAAATCGATGACTAAATTTTTGTCATAGCATCTTTTTTGACTTCTAACTTACGAAAAATTTTGCTCTGCCCATTAATTTTTAAATTCCAATTTAAATCTAGTTAATCTGGTGACAGCTTGGGACAACTGTGAAATTCTTCGGATGTTTTCGGTGACACTAGCGACACCATGGTCCAATGGGGAATTTGCCTCAATTACAGATTCTGGAATTTCAAGTCAATTCCTTAACCCTCCAGCGCCCAAAAGGGACCTACCGTCAAAATTTGAATTTTTTTCACTTTTTTTTGTTAGTTGGTCTTTAATTGAAGCATACACACAGTTTTCGCTATTTCTGCTGCTGCTGATTATTTGCTATAGGGCCGCACCCTGTAGGTTGCATTGGGCAATAGCGCAACTAAGAGGCTCTGTTACTGGTATGGAATAGTACCACAAAAATTAGTTGGAAAACGCTTCATTCGAATGGAAAACTGGGATGCTAATTAAAAACGTCTGCCAAGTTGGGTGGGCAGTATAGCTTCCTCACTCATTGTAACATGGACGTATAGAATCAGTTGGCGAAAACTCGGCGCTGCGCGCCTCGGCGGGGGCTTCGCCCCCTGCACCCCCGGATGATTTCCGCTTAGAGCCTAATGGCTAAAATGTGACATACCTTGAAAAGGTTTTTGCTCCCTCTCCCTCTTTATCTTTCTTCCACTGTAATATTTAAGCTCACTCAGCTGATCAGTGACCACTCAGGCACCTTTAGCATTCTCCATTGACCCGCCCTCTCAAATTTCAGCTTCCTGCGTTCAACAGGAGAGAAAATGGCCTTGGAGCTCACTCAGCTGATCTGTGATCACTCAGGCGCCTTCAGCATTCTCCATTGACCCGCCCTCTCAAATTTCAGGTTCCTGCGTTCAACAGGAGAGGAAATGGCCTTGGAGCTCACTCAGCTGATCAGTGACCACTCAGGCACCTTCAGCATTCTCCATTGACCCTGCCTCTCAAATTTCAGGTTCCTGCGTTCAACAGGAGAGGAAATGGCCTTGGAGCTCACTCAGCTGATCAGTGACCACTCAGGAACCTTCAGCATTCTCCATTGACCCTGCCTCTCAAATTTCAGCTTCCTGCGTTCAACAGGAGAAAAAACGGCCTTGGATCTCACTCAGCTGATCAGTGATCACTCAGGCGCCTTCAGCATTCTCCATTGACCCGCCCTCTCAAATTTCAGGTTCCTGCGTTCAACAGGAGAGGATGTCAAGCATATTTGTCGTCAACCATATGATAAATCATAGCGCTACTTTCCTGTCGCTTTTTCCTCTCGCTTTTTACTGTCGATTTTTCCTGTCGAAATTCACGTTTGCGCATGCGCACTCGCTCCTATTGGTCCGAAGGTGCTGAAATTTATAGGGGACCGTCTAGGACCTAATCCGCACAATCCCTGAAAATTTCATCAAAATCGGACCACAGGTTAGTATAGTTTTGCCCGGGACAAGGATTGACCACAGACAGACAGACAGACCGACAGACCGACAGACCGACAGACAGACAGACACGGAACCAAAATTGTTCGGGAAGCTCTAAAACGCAAAAAGCAAGTGGAAATTTTGATTTCGGAGGACATTTTTTTTTCACTTCTTTCACGAATACAAAGCTTCCCTACCTTCGGTAGTGAGGAAGCAAAAATGAACGATGGGACAGTTCTGGAAGGTATGTATATACAAATTTTAAATTGAAATATGGTGGTCATACCAACAATGGATGTGTAGACCAACCTCATAGTCTTTAACCATGAACCTGGCGTTCTTGTGGCATTTTTGCCTAAATCTCCTTTGCTAGCAGGGAACTTTTTCGTGTTTTTTAGGTCTTACTGTGATTCCTCCTCTTCATCCGGTGGATCGAAGACAAACTTCACGGTTTTTTAGCAGGAACTTTATGGGTGACAATGTAATGTACCTCATCTCTCCTGAACTCACAGTATGTGATTGCTACCTTGGAGGTGGCTTTATAAAGCTGCCACGCATTTTTGCAGGCAGCACCGATTCCAAATTGAAACACTAGGTACCACCATTTTTTTCCATTATAAGTGACACTCAAAGATCCAATGTTCTCGTCAAACAGATCGATAAGGCCCATGAAACTGTTGTATTGCTGAATGACATTTCGACAATCCACCGTAATTTTCTGTTTCTTTTAGTTGACGAAACCAATTCTCTCAACCTTATGGATCCGCATCACACCATGGCAGTTTGATGCCACAGATACTATGCTATTGTCAATTCATCTGACACATAGATAACACATAGAGAAATGGATCCCATAGATTCTTGATCTATCACATGAACATTAAACACTATAAACACATGACATTTTAACCACCATGTGTGTAGAGACAATCAGATACAAAAAGAAACAAGCGAAACCTCTGAAACACGGAAAAATTGTGGCAAGAAATGAAATCCAGACGGAAGCCATCTCAGTTGCTCGAATGACCAATGCACCCTACAGGTGATGCCCAACTTTGACGAACCCCAAACCTCATATTGACGAACCCCAAACCTCAAAACGAATATTGACGACTAGATTTTGATTCATCTCGTTACCACAACAATCTGGTAACACAAAAAAGTAACAATTGACTGGATATATGCCCTTGACTGGTTGACCAAAACTTCAGCCAGTCTTGTTAGACATAACAAATGTGTACAGGGTCGTAGTTGAACGGTTATAACAAAGCCAGAAGATTTCAAATACGACTTCCTCTTCTTGATTAGCCTTCAGTAGGCAGTTGAGATGGACGCAGATGATGCAACAAACGTTTCTGTCTCCATGGGAAATTTTTATCGAGGAAGAACTGAGTGCACCCTACAGGGTGCATTGAGCGCTGGAGGGTTAAATAGGGCCCTAGAATAATCTTTAACAGCAGGAATACCCAAGGGGAAAAATTACCGTAGAAGAAAATGCCTAAACAAGTGAAACGGTGACAAAAACGCTGCAAATTATTACACAATGGTTTATCATTTTTCTATATAGATCACTCGTCTACAAAATCACCAACCATCCAATATGAAGAAAAAAAAAAATAAATAAATAAAATAAAATAAAAAAAAATTAATTAAAAAGAATAAAAATCACCAACCAGCGATCGCATTTCGGTCAGCTCTAGTTTGAACGGAGATTAGGCCTCTTTTGCGATTCACACTCGTGTTTGATTTATATCTATATATATTTCAATAAACCCTTAAATTTTCGTAGGGAGCGAACGGTTTGTCCTACAGAGCTCCGCGTAGTCTCAGAAAATTCTAAAAATTCTACAAAATCTTAAATTGAAGGAAAAACAATACCTTTATATCAAAATTTTTTGAGTTAGGGCGTTTTCAAAATTTCAAAATTGATTTTGGAACCCTTAGAAGTGACCTACATCAACCAAAAGCTTCGGGGCACAACTAGACCCCAAATGGAGCCTACATACCAAATTTCATCAAAATCGGTCAATGCTAAGTGGCAAAAGTGCCGCGTACGGCGTACGGCGGATGGTCGGCCAAATTTTTATTCGATTTTTGGATTCCACGTACCTTGAAACGTAAACCATCAAATTTTGAGGGGGTAGTAAAATTTTTTTTTCTTGGTCGATTCCAAAGGTTCATTATTGAAAATAATAAACCAAAACACCTTGAGGATTGAGGAAAATTGATTATGTCACTCCCCAGGGTTCCTCACGCAAAGCTGTGCTCTGGCGAAGTGTAAAATGAGTTTCGGTCAAAAGTGTCAGAGAATGTCAACAGGTAGAGTCGTAGGTGCTCTCGTGACCACATGAATCGATCCACTCAAATAATGTGATTTAAATGTGAAAACTAACTAATATAGAAACTAAATAAGAGAAGGTGAAGACTAATAATGCTTGATAAACTAATAGGAAGAATTGTATTGTAAAAAAAGATTGAGTAAAATGGCTTCTTTTCGTTGTTTTCGTGTCTGGGTTCTTTCTGCCAGTTCGCAGCGCACTCGTGTGTTCGATAACGTAAGCTAGTTGTTTCATATGCGCTATCAGAGCTAGCGCTGCTGTTATAAGGGTAAACTCGTCACGTCACAGACTCCCGGTACATTTAAAATTTCAATCTTCGTTAAATTCTTTAAATTTTTTGGTTTCGTTTTCGAGCAGCACATTATGGTTTTCTTCCATATCAGTAAACCATCTTTCGAAAAAAAAAATCGTGAGGCAAATTTCTTATTAAGGTTAAAATAAAGGATGTGAAAACCTGTACCCTGGTTTTAACTGACCGGAAACAACTCCTCGGTAACATGGTTTTTGCAAACCAGAAACCAAATTTCTCCTAGTAGGTATCTACTTCTTTCATCTTTACTCAAATTTTCGGTGTCAACTTAACTTTAGTTAGTCAAACAGACACAGTAATCTTCCT
Organism: Apolygus lucorum; assembly: GCA_009739505.2. Taxonomy (NCBI): domain Eukaryota; kingdom Metazoa; phylum Arthropoda; class Insecta; order Hemiptera; family Miridae; genus Apolygus; species Apolygus lucorum. Next base: position 27,489,957 of record CM019172.2, read on the forward strand.
TTAAATTGTCATACTACCTAGTTGTAACATAGCAGTGATAATCTTCGACGTTAACACCAAAAAAAATCATAGGTAATTCACTACTGACCTCCTGGGGGCTGAACCACATAAACGCTGAAAATTTCATGGAAATCGAATCATGATTTCGTGTTCCTTGTCCAAGGAATTGATCACAAACGGACTCACGTGGAACCAAAGGTGTTCATTTCAACTCACGTGTCCTTTCGACCAATGAATAGGTCCATCCTCAGAGCATTGTGATTCTCCACAAACGAGTACATTTAGAAACGAAGGTGAATTGGAAAAACTTGAGAGTCAAGTGACGTTGGACGAGAAAACTCCTCCATTACATTCTGAGTCGGTCCAGGTCCATTGTCGAGTGAAAGAACGTAGTGATTTCCTCTAGGGCTTTTCTTGAAAAAGCTTTCTGTCTGGACTACTTTGGGTGGACAATGAAAAACGATAGTTTGCCAACCACTGCTAGAAAGAAGAGGTAAGGTTCTGAGTATGCAATCTTTGTTTTAAGTTACAAGAGATAGTTCCAAGGAATTTTGTTGGTTATTTTCTATAGTTGATACAGGTCTATCAAATTTGTGTTCTCCAAAATTAGAATTCCCTCACTTTCTCCCGTTTTGAATTTTTATGCTTTCGGAGTAAGTATGAATCTTTGTCAAGAACGGCATTTTTAGGAATTTTGGTTAAATTTGAATAAAAATTTCAGGATTTGGGACTTATATGGGTTATTCCTAGCTGCTGTGCGTTTGGTCCTTATGATTTTAACACGGATATTTGGGAAACATTGATGTGAATTACAGAATCGTACAATAATATGGTACTAAGTTGAACATGAGCATATCAAATACAATTCTGGGGTTATTACACTGTTCGATGGCCAAACCATGGCTTGCAATAACGGCTGGTTATTTGGTTGTCCTTGCTCCTCCTAAATATACTCCATTACAAAGGAAGTTCGTTCAGTGGTTATTGCATCAATGGTAGATTTTATGCGATTATTTTTATCACCTTCTAAACAGACATAGACAGGACATTATTTATCAGAAGTTTCAACCCCGTATTCAATTATTATTTTGAATGTGAAATTCCCTATCATGCAGCAAGTGTTTGAACAATTAAAAATTTTTTGTTAAGGAAATTGAAATATTAGCTATGTGAGAGATTATTCTACCTTGTGGGCGTGGTACATAGCACGAATCGTTAGAATTGTATAATCAACCCTTTGGTTAATTTTGGTTTATTATTTTCAATAATAAGCCTTTGGAATAGAGCAAGAAGAAAAATTTTAACCCCCCCCCCCTCAAATTTGATGTTTTACGATCCAAGGTACGTAGAATCCGAAAATCGAATAAAAAATGTTCCTGGGTCTAGGACTTTACACCATTACCTATAGACCTTTTGCCGAATGGATTTTCGCGTCGGGGTAACGCTAACGTTTAGGTTATCCTGAGAGAAGGTGTTGTGTTAAATGCTTTTTGGTTATGTCAGTTTTCTGTTGACTCATGAGTTTCTGCGTATTTTTTGCTGCCTATTTTACCTTTTTTTGCCGAGTTTCATATTTTTGTGCGTTGATTTTTCAAGTTTACCTCGGAAAATGTCTCGGGGGGAAAAAATTTCGCTGTTTTGGGGGTCTGCAACAGCTCCGAAAAGAAAGGAGCCCCAGGATACGACTCAACAACCCGATTTTATAGATTTCCTCAACCGTGTTGAAAGGGACCTTTAAAGCCATGATGATCGTCAATGTCCAAGCCGAGTCGAAAGCCACTTCACAAAAACACGTACTAATCAGGTCCAAAACGGAAGTCAATGCACAAGCTGAGTCGAAAGTCACTTCACAAAAACACGTATGTATCAGGTCCAAAACGAAAATCAATGTCCAAGCCGAGTCAAAAATCAATAATATTACATGGGCGTTGCTACGAACGGTGAAAAAATGTTGAAAAATAGAAATCGAACGAAAATCAGGAGTAGGAGGTATAAAACTGACAGGGAATCGGGTGACATGCAAATCAATGAAACACATAACCTGCACGCGTAGAGTTGATAAGTGGTTACAATGACGTCACGTCCGCCATTCGGCAAAAGGTCTATTACCTGCCCAGAAACCAGGTGATGCGATTTAGGCAGATACACAATCAACAGTAAGATAAGAGTTGTTAAACTACGAACAATGTCATCATAGAGAAAGTTGTGATTCATAATACCAAAATTTCTTCAATCTTACGACAAACGTTGTGGGATACAATTCAGTTTTGAACACACAGTGTGAAACAGCTGGTATTTTCCGTTTGCGAACAAGAGAACCCGCTGAAAATTCCTGGTGTACTTTTCTGAATCTCACCCTGACAACCTTTGCTTCACAAGGGACACATTTTAATGAGTCACACCTCCCGGGACTCAAACGCTCATTAGGAACAAAGGAGCGGGACATCTCCTGTCCCACTGCAAACAGAGGAAACCGTAGCCCGCCTTTGGTGTTTGAACTACGAGTAGTTCCACCTCCCGTTCTGCTTCACCCCAAGGCCTTAATTGAGCCAAGGGTCCCCCTCCGCCCTTAACTATTTGAATTCGCTAAGATAATACGCAGCACTGCAGCGGTTTATTTCATCTCATTACATCTTGTTTGACTGCCCAATTGTTATAAGTGCTTAATTTTATAAGTGAAAAGCATTTAATTTGAGGATAGAAAACGGATGCTTGCTGATATGAAAGCCACTACTAGACAGGGAAGACGAATAATACAAGGCAAAGAAGATTGTAAAGCCTTTTAAGAACCAGGTCCGAAGATAAATCCCATATATGGCGAGTATCGTGTTTGAAGAAGAGACTCAAAATTTGAAGGTGTAAGTAGTAACTACTTATCAACTACTTACACACCAATAATGTATTGTTTAGACGATGGGCGAGAGAATCTACATCTATTGTGGTGAAAACTGACGCAAAAGCAGATGCTTCTGGGTGAGGTATTAGGGGTAGGTGTAGCTACCATATCTCACGACTACAGAAGGTCACAAATGAGATAGTTCGTGAGAGTAGGACAGCAAGGATTCTTGTAATCAATATTTCTGGTTAATTTACAACTCATTTTTAAGACAACTGTTCGTGAGAGTAGGACAGCAAGGATTCTTATAATCAATATTTCTGGTTAATTTACAACTCATTTTTAAGACAACTGTTCGTGGGAGTAGGCCAGTAAGGATTCTTAGAATCAATATTTCTGGTTAATTTATAACTCATTTTTAAGACAACTGTTCGTGAGAGTAGGACAGCAAGGATTCTTATAATCAATATTTCTGGTTAATTTATAACTCATTTTTAAGACAACTGTTCGTGAGAGTAGGCAGCAAGGATTCTTATAATCAATATGTTGGTTAATTTATAACTCATTTCTAAGACAACTGTTCGTGAGAGTAGGCCAGCAAGGATTCTTATAATCAATATGTTTGGTTAATTTATAACTCATTTCTAAGACAACTGTTCGTGAGAGTAGGCCAGCAAGGATTCTTATAATCAATATGTTTGGTTAATTTATAACTCATTTCTAAGACAACTGATCGTGAGAGTAGGACAGCAAGGATTCTTATAATCAATATGTTTGGTTAATTTATAACTCATTTCTAAGACAACTGTTCGTGAGAGTAGGACAGCAAGGATTCTTATAATCAATATGTTTGGTTAATTTATAACTCATTTCTAAGACAACTGTTCGTGAGAGTAGGACAGCAAGGATTCTTATAATCAATATGTTTGGTTAATTTATAACTCATTTCTAAGACAACTGTTCGTGAGAGTAGGACAGCAAGGATTCTTATAATCAATATGTTTGGTTAATTTATAACTCATTTCTAAGACAACTGTTCGTGAGAGTAGGCCAGCAAGGATTCTTATAATCAATATTTCTGGTTAATTTACAACTCATTTTTAAGACAACTGTTTGTGAGAGTAGGCCAGCAAGGATTCTTATAATCAATAACGATGGCATCATATGATAACCTCGTATCTCAATTTTTGGCCAAAATGGTTCTTTTTGAATTCTCTAAATGAAAACGTCGTATCCCACCCACCTGTAATTCAATTTTTAGCGGGAATTGCATTTTCTGCTCTCTAACGCCCTAAATGATAACCTCGGTTTTGAACAAGAGGGCTGAGTGTCACTGATAACCATGGTTTCTTATCGCTAAAAATTGAATTACAGGTGGATGAGATACGAGGTTATCATGTGATGCCATCGATATGTTTGGTTAATTTATAACTCATTTCTAAGACAACTATTCGTGAGAGTAGGCCAGTAAGGATTCTTATAATCAATATGTTTGGTTAATTTATAACTCATTTCTAAGACAACTGTTCGTGAGAGTAGGCCAGCAAGGATTCTTATAATCAATATTTCTGGTTAATTTACAACTCATTTTTAAGACAACTGTTCGTGAGAGTAGGCCAGTAAGGATTCTTTGAATATTTCTGGTTAATTTATAACTCATTTTTAAGAACACTGTGCAGTAAAAATCTTGGACACGCATTCATGAAATAAGGCATAAACAGATGAATGACTCTCGATGATGCATTCAAGTAAATAATCTGCTAAATAACCAACTTAATAATTCATTCTTGGAAATAAAACCTCAAAAAATCAATAAATAAGTACATTGTTGTTGGAGAGGAGTGTAATTATTGAAATGAGTTTTCACTTAGACAAATCAAAGAAAAAACGTGGAAGAGAAAGAAAGAAATATCGTACTGAAGAAGAGTGGTAAAGTGGCTTTCTCATCAACGGGAACCGCAGGAAAATCCCTTTATCCTCCAGACACCCTGTACAACGATTTTCAAGGCTGTTCCTCTAGTTATATATCCAACCATCTCAAACACTCCCCCGGTCCCTCGTTCTGTTCCAGATGTTATATCTGCCTGGTGGCTCTACGAATTCACGCGTAAGTAATCTTCAGTCCTAATCCCTTCCCGAACCCGTTTTTCCGAGGTTAAGGTGAAGGGTAGCGGTTCGGTTGGCAAGAGATTCCTTCAGGACGTATCTAGATCTATTGCAGGATGTAGCGGGCCCCGATTTACGAGTGGAAAACCTGGGAAAAAGGCTTACCTAAATCGCCTCATTTTCATTTTTGGCAAATTCCCAACCCCGAGCGTCTTCTACCAGATTTTTTTTCGATCTCTCATTGCTCTTTCCTTCCTTCCTTCCATCCTAAAATTATCCGTTCTTTAAAAAAAATATAATTAATGATTATTGAAGACATAAATAACAACACTTTCCACGAAAGATGGGTTCGGAATGAGATAGAATTAACGGGGGTTTTGAGTATGATATATCTTCTTTTGCCTCTAGTTATAACAATACACCAACTTGATTTCGAAGATAACCCACTAATTGTTAACCTCTGGAGGATGAGGCGACGCTAAAGCGGCTCACTGGCAGCCCAATGTTGCCTAGTTCACCGCAAGATCTACTAGATGGCACTGGATTGCATCTTTTCCCACTGATTAACATGCCTTCAGACCTCACGACATACAAAGGATTACATCTGAATGTTGATGCTATACGTCAGTAAACAGACATCTACCAGTTCACCCTTATATCTACTAGATGGTTCTGTAAGGCGCTTCTTTCTATCGTTTAAATTATGCCTGCTTCTAGAACTTCCGACACAGCTTGGAGAGCGAGCGAACAAACAAAAATGTTTCTATCTCTCCGCCTCACCCTCGACTATTTATAGTCGAGGGTGAGGCGGAGAGATAGAAACTCTGTTAGATAGATAGATAGATCTGTTATAACAGATCAACATAAAAACTCCTAGAGAATCAACTTAGCTTGCCTTCAACTCCGGAGACCGCGTTGCATTTGCAATGGTAGGATTCGATCAATGTTTCCCTGCTCTGCATCTCAACTGGGGTCCCTTCACGCCTCGGAATGATACTACTAGTACTAATTAATTTTGTTGTGGTTGAAAGCTTTCAATCAGACCTAAGGTTCTAAGCGAAGTTTTAAGGAAAATTAATCTATTCCACTAATCTGTTGACTGAAATTTTTTTAAACCGTTTTGGAACATTCTAAAACGGTTTGGAAGTTTTAAAAAAAGATTTATGTTTATATAACGACGTAACGATATTATGTGTCAGTCAACAAAACATAACAGGAGTAACTTTTTCCCAACAATTTCAAGTTTTTGCAAAGAAATTCGTAATAACAAACGAAAAGACAAGTTTTAGCCAGGAATGAAAATGTGTCCAAATTTATGAAAAAACCGTGTTTTTAAGGTTTTTGTGGTTATTTATTACCATCATAATTTAGTAAGTATATTTGGATTCAGCACAAAATTTTTTAAATGAGTATAGGTAATTTTAGTAAATTGAATTGAATTTTGAAATGCTTTATTCAAATAAATGTACATAAAACTTAATGACATTAACATATTCATGAGTATGATTTTGCCCAACTTTTTGATTAAAATTACAAGTAACAAAATCAAATTGTTGGCTGTACAAGACAGTAATGTCCATAGTTTTATTGAGTTTTTAATTATTTTAACCTGAAACATATTCTAAATTTTTTGGTTTTTATTTATTTTTGGGAAAACTATGACGGTTATAGGTATGATTTGGGTTTTAAATTGAAACTGATTCCATTTTTTTCTAACTCCTCTCTCTCTTTACTGTTTTAGTTTTGCGAGTGGAAGGCTTAATACACGCCTTTAACACGAAAATTTCACTTTTTGGAGAAAATTACCTACTTTGTAGATGTAACTCAGTTGTTATACCTACAGAGCTCAAGTTGTTCTCAAACTGTAGCGCTCTCTATCAAATCTGCACAGAGCCCATAGATGATAATATCATATTTCTATATATCTATAATATATATAGATATTTCTATATATCTATTTCTATAATATCTAATATCATATATGATAAATATATTATATTTCTCGGGTGATCTAAATGGGAGCTTGTTATTTGTACTCAGCAAGCTCAGAAAAGTTCGTAGAACCAACTAGAGCGAATTTAGCATAATATGCTAAATCATGTTATTAATCATTATTAATCATATTATTATTCATTACTAATCATAATATGCTAAATCATCGTATTATGATGACCAGGACGGTGTTAACTTTGTTATACGTACTGAGCAGTCCCTATGGGATTCCATTCCAATTTCAATGGCCACCTAAGGGTATCATACAATCATTGAAACCAATAGTTGAGGAAATTTGGACAATTTCAAGTAATAAAGGGCAAAGGGGTGTCTCGTTGAGGATGGAGGAGAGGGTCTCAGGGGTCCAAGTTGAGTCTGATTTGAGTTTGCGTACACACAAACAGACAACTCTATCTTTATAATAATGTAAATATCCATTAGGAAAAAGTGGTGAATCTGATGTAAATTCAAATCAACAACCTCTCGTGATGTTTCGATGATTTGGACTGTCCATTCCAGCTCTCAGACAGGCAAAGGGGGGATGCAGGATTGTAACTAGGTGGAAAAACTGTCGGGCCGCCTGCAGAAGTGGGAAGAGATGAAAATAGACAAGGCAGAGGCGACATTTCCTCGTCCAATATTGATTCAAGGCTCGTCTTTTTCTTCCCTTCTCACTCGAACGCATTCAATCAAGGCCTCGGGCGAAGTTTTTTAAAAAGTCCTCTGAAAAAAGGGGGTGAGGGGGCGGATTCCTCTCTGAGACGGGACGACGGGAATTAAACTAAATAAATCACGGGGCCCTTACAGCAAGAGAGGCGGTCCGATTCAATCAACGGTGAGTAGGAAAAGAGGTGAGGGTTTTCTCGACAAGGAAATGTTGACAAAGCGTCGCTGTCCTTAACTGCTTATACCTTTCAATGAAACTCTCTTTATGTGGCATTAGCGTTTTCCCTCTACAGACTTGTAAAATCATAGGATCAGATATATTTTGTGGAAAATGTGGAACTTCTTCATTGATAGTGCACAATTGTATGGATATCTGATGATAATATGGTTTGAATAAATTGAATCTTAGCACTTACTCAATTTATTATAAAATTTATTGAATGAAGTTACAAGGGAGAGGAAAATCAAGTTAAACAACTAAATATGGTAATTCAATCACATACTATTTCTTGGATGGATTTACTGAGTCAGGTTCTCAGAAAGAGGGGAGGAGAAAACTTCGTCAATGGGCTCTACGCTACTAATGGTACGCTCTAGGTCAAGCACATGGCTGCCCACGTAAAGCATAGTACGAATGAAATAGTCACCACTTCAACTCTTAATAATCACTTAAGTGCACCTTATCTTGCTCTTGATACGATCTGCAGAAGCGTCCAAGCTGGCTCCACCATCATGGATATGAGCCGTTGCACACTGGACATCTATCTCCAACCTCTGGAGTTCATTTCTTGTCGAACCACTTTTAAACCTGGAGGGTACATCTAGCAATGGTGCTGTAATGATTCATTAGTTACATATTTTAGTTCTCCAATAAAGAGACACTAAGAGTGAGTCATCTAGCGGTAGGAAAAGTGAGGTACGTGGTAAACACGTCATCTGATGTCACCCTCCTCTATTAACCTTTTCCTTGTTACCTGTATTATAAAAGTAGGACTCAAGGCTTGTTCTTCAGGCAGTTTACTTCAACAATTCGACTTGATAATTTCTCTCTCCTTCATCTCATCTACAAGCCCAAGTTCCTCAGAAGCATCAGTAGTCGTAAGGGCGCCGGCCTCTGCTCCCATCTTACCTAGGAGTTGTCTTCCCCAACTAGCCCCTAGGTAAATGCGCCGCCTCCCACCAGTCTGCGATATTCGCGCCGAGGTCTGCGGCTAGAGCGAACTTTTATACACTTTTCTCTCAGTAGGCAGTAGTGCGCTGAGAAGCCAGTGTATGGTAAATCTACTGCATCCTTGTTGAGTAGGGACCAATAGAAATCAACAAACCATCGAGAAGACCATGGCCTTAACTCGACAACACGTTGACATAACAGGTGCTTTACAGCCTTTGTCTTTACTTCTTTCTAAAATGAGTAGTTTTGCAACTGAAAGGCTCAAATTTAACTTTTTGGGAAAATGACCTTCAGAATCGCTGTAACTCCGTTAATATTCGACCTACAGTGCTCAAAATGGTCTCAACTTTAGAAAATTTAACCTTCTTCAAAGAGTGACTGCGCATGAATGATCAAAATTATCATAGTTTAGAAGTTATATTTTTTAAAAACTGAAGAAAGTGCAAACGTTTTCATTTTTTAGCGCATTATGTCAGTAGCATAGGGTTTTCGGGGATGCAAATTAGAGGTAAATTACCTTTACCTATAGGTCCTAACAACGTACACAGATGCATAAATTGGGTGGATTACATTACATTTTCTTCTACCCCTACCAATACATCGGCCTCTTCCAAATTCTCCAATGCTTTACAGCTTCGGTTGACGCCAGGAGATAAAAATGGACACCGAAAAACCATTTGATCTCTACATCTGTTGTATCAACTCGACCGAGAAGTTATCGCTCAATGTTTGTGAAGCATACATTCCCAGCGCCCGTCCATTATACCTCGGAGTTAGGTGAATCCCACTTCGCAGTTTTTTTTTTCTTTTTCACAAAACCCTTTTCTTCTTTTTTATATATATTTTCAGGAGATTGCTTAGAGCGCTGGTGTGCTTTTTAGCGGTGGAATTTTCCCGGCGAGAGTAAACTTTGGGAGGCAAAACACAAACATTGAATTCTTTCACGCTTCTGATTCACTCGACGTGGAAAATCCATTACAAAGCGTTTCATTCCGTCACACTTGAGAATTAAACATAGATAAAACTGAAATAAATCATTCAGATTAAGAACTGCGAAAGAATTAAGAACCGAAATAAGAAAAAAAACATATAATGCATGCATTCCAGGGGAAGTACCATTTGATAAGCATTAGGTCACTTTGAACCTGTTGGTAAGCGATAAAACTGTTTCACTCGATGTAATTTATTTATTACTTCTCGCAAGAAATATTGGTCTCTCCGTCCCTCCTCACCATTACCCACCATAACATTTTTAGAAGCATGGGAGCCACGAATTTGAAGAGCATTTTAAAATCCATCCAGCTCGGTATCTATGGTCGTTTACTTCCAATAATTGCAATCGCTCTAAAAACTTAGTACAAAGTGAGACTAGTTGGGCAGCACGTTGCAGAATCATTGATCATACCAAAGACCGAAAATAGTATCTGCAAGATAGGTGAGATAGCCTCCAGAGATTGAGTAAGGTTAGCTTGCTTTGGAATCTATGAGGGGTGCTGGTAACCCAAGGTATAATTATTAATACTATGACTGACTTGAAAACGCGGGCTACTTTATAGTGTGCTGAGGAATGACCAAATTCTCTTTGGACTCTTTTTTAAAATCTTTATTCGTTATACGAAAATGTACATGAATGCGTCATTGGCCACATACATATCATGCTATTGGTGATGGGTGAATAGTGGGTGGCTTGGAGAATTAATTATTTATCTGTGATTGAGAGGTGCTGATATTGTCATGTGGCAGCCCGGCCGGACCCAACCCGGACCCATCCACCATGGCGGCTCCTGGGGCTGCCTCCTAATATTAGTTAGACAGCCCTAACGTTTTCAAACGTCGCAGAGCGTATCAGGCGAGCCGCCCCCGGACTGATCAGACCACCCGACTAGACTACCCACGCGTCCCCAACCAGCGACGGATTTCACTTGTATGTGAAAACCATTAATAAATGAACAGTATAACTAACAACCAAGGATATCACGATCAACTATCAAGTTGATTTCACATTCACTCAGAATCTGAAGAGCTCGCTGGAGCTAGAGAGAGTTTGGGAGTTTTCGGGAGATAAAATGGATTATCAGTGGTCAGATAAGGCTATTTCTCCAGTAGTCTGATATGACTATTTCTCCAGTTGGTTGGGTACAACTTAAGTGGATGTCCAGTTTCGAAAATTATCTGGAGTTATCGAACGGATCCATGTTACGTTTATTAAATAATCAAGATATCAATGTTGTACATGATTCCTTGAGGATTGATGCAAGCTGGAGATGATCGTTCGGGTGGTCAATGTGAATGATAAGATTCACATCGAAAATATTCTCCATTTGATTTATATTTTTTCCAAGTATTCTCTTCTTCCTCGCTCATTATCACGTTGATCACCCATCTTCAGTGAGTTCCTCTGTTTCTAATCGGTCGCTTCCTCTTTTAAAGCCGCAACTCGACCGGCTCGATCCCCTTCCCCATCAACCGACTTAGGTCCACTATACTGTAATGAACTATTGATTTCAGATTAGTATCGATCACCCATCACAATGGACTTCGCCCCGTATTCTATCCCTCGTCTGCCAATTTAGTCGAGGAGAATTGCGTTGGGAGGAGGCCAACGGAATTAATATGAAAACTTGAGAGGCCTTCTCCATGCAGTACAATAACGCATTATACTCGATAGATCTTACCAGGCTCATTATCTTGATTACTTAACCTCTGAATGGCCCTGATGCATCTCTGGACCAATACCAATAGGTATAATCACTGTATATTGTCTTGCAAGCTATCAAATTCCATACGGATCTAGGCTTTTCAACCTTCGGGTTGAATTCGAAGATGATTCTTGAAATTGAAAGGTCCCGTATTAGGATGAAACAAAATAGAAAACGTCTGCCAAGTGGGTGTGGCACATAGCTTCCTCGTATCCATAACTCGATTGTATGCTCGTAGATTATCCGATGCATAGTAGCTAATCTCAAAACATCAAACTCTAAGTACCTTCCACTACCCTCATAGGGGACCATCTACACACTAATTTGAACAATCCTGAGAAAGTTCGTCGAAATAGGATGGGAAATGTAGAAATGTAGAAGAATGGCTGTTACAAGAAATTCACGTTTGCGCATGCGCAGCAACTACTATTAGTCTGGGGGAGATGATTTTCATAGCCGACCATCTACACGCCAATCTGAACAATCCTAGACAATTTCATCTCATTCGGATGAAAAATGTAAGTGTCATGGCTGTTAAAAGGATTTTACTATTGAGCATGCGCAGAGGCTACTGTCAATCCGAGGGTAATGATTTTCATAGGGAACTATCTATACGCCATCCCGCACAATCCCTGAAAATTTTATCGAAATCGAATGAGAATCGTAGAAGGAAACAATCGTATGAAGAACGCGTCGTATGTTCTGTGGATCGTATGTTTTGTGGAATCGTATGAGGATCGTTGTGGCAAGGATTTCATGACAAACTCACAGATAGACAGACTGACAGACACACGGACAGACAGACACGGTACCAAAAGTGTTCAGAAAGGTATGGAACGTAAAACGCGAGTGGAAATCTCGAATTTGGAGAACTTTTGGTTTATTATTTTCAATAATGAACCTTTGAAATCGACCAAGGAAAAAAAAATTAACCCCCCTCAAAATTTGTTGGGTAACGTTTCAAGGAACGTAGAATCCGAAAATCGAATAAAAAATTTTCCGTCCGTTTATTATTATTTTATTTTATTATTTTTATTATTATTTTTTAATTATTATTTTATTAATTTTTTATTATTCATTATTATTATCATTTTATTATTTTACTAGGGCATTTTTGAAAATTTCAACCCCAACCACCAACCAAATGGAAATGAAGGGTTAAAATTTTCAATTTTTTTTTTAATTTTCAAAAATTTTCAATTTTGGTTTATTATTTTCAATAATAAGCCTTTGGAATCGAGCAAGAAAAAAAAAATTTTAACCCCCCCTCAAAATTTGATGTTTTACGTTTCAAGGTACGTAGAATCCGAAAATCGAATAAAAAAATTTCCGTCCGTCCGCCGTACGCCGTACGCCGTCCGCCGTACGCCGTCCGCCGTCCGCCGTACGCGGCACTTTTCTTAGCAACACTGGACCGATTTGGTTCAAATTTGGTATATGGGCTCCATTTGGGGTCTAGTTGTGCCGCGAAGCTTTTGGTTGATGTAGGTCACTTCTAAGGGGTGAAAATTAAGGGTGGAAATTTTCAAGAGTGCCCTAGCTCGAAAACTCTCGAAATAAAGGTATCGTTTTTTTCACCAATTTTAAATAGTACAGAATTTTTAAAAATTTTTGAGACCACCCGGAGCTCTGTAGGACAAACCGTTCGGTCCCTACGAGTATTTGAAGGTTTTCCTTCGATAAAACAGAATCATGAGTGTGAATCGCAAAAGAGGTCTAATCGCCGTTCAAATTTTATCTGACTAAAATGCGATCGCTGTACATTTCTTCGATTTGTATTCAGTTTTGCCTTCTGCGTAACCAGTAATCAAATTTCCATATCAAGCTTTCTATTTTTCGAATCGAGTGTGAAGCGTTTAGTTCTTTCTAATAAACTTGATTGTGAAGGTGTGAAGCCATTATAGTGGGGTAGGTAGTACCTACCAATAGTTGGTAGGTAAAAAAAAATTGGTAGGTAAAAACAATGTTTGTAGGTAAAAAACGCTGCAAATCATTGCTCACTGATCAGATCACTGATCAGCTGAGTGAGCTCCGAAGCCATTTTCAATGCTATTGAATGGAAGTGCTCTTCCAGGCGTCTCCAGCATTCGAGGAGATATTCTTCACTCCTCACATCACTGATCAGCTGAGTGAGCTCCAAAGCCATTTTCAATCCTATTGAATGGAGGTGCTCTTCCAGACGTCTCCAGCATTCGAGGAGATCTTCTTCACTCCTCACATCACTGATCAGCTGAGTGAGCTCGAAAGCCATTTTCAATCCAATTGAATGGAAGTGCTCTTCCAGGCGTCTCCAGCATTCGAGGAGATCTTCTTCACTCTTCTGATCACTGATCAGCTGAGTGAGCTCCGAAGCCATTTTCAATCCTATTGAACGCAGGAGCTGAAATTTGAGAGGGAAGGTCAAGGGAGAATACAGATGGTGGTAGGTGCTATTGATGGAGAACCAGTGATCTATACAGAAGGATGATCTATACAGAAAATAATAAACCTTTGAGCAATGATTTGCAGCGTTTTTTTTTTAATTTTCAAAAATTTTCAAATTTTTTTTGGTCAATGATTTGCAGCGTTTTTTTCCAACCTTGAAAAGTGAAAACAAAGCTTCTGCTACCTTGGTAGACTCGGAAGCAAAAATTGCAATTTCAACAAAATCCCAAACTTTTCAGCCGCAGAAAGGCAGAAGGACAATATTGTGTAAAGTTTGTTGGTGTGAACGGTTGTATCTTTTCGTCGTTAACATATTTCCCTAAAACCTCCCCCTAAAACCAATAATTTCCCCGGTTTTCCCTGAATTTACTAGGGCTCTCCACGTCATTTTTTTCCACTCGCCTCGCCACATCAATTTCTAATTTCGTGTTGCTGTTCAAATATCGTCACACCTCTACAGAACATAATCGATCCCGGTGATATATTCTAAACCCGGATTCCCTCCCAACACTGTGTTCCCGCGCCTAATTGTATTCTGAAAACCTCGAAGCCGATTTTCCCCTTGAAAGCCTCCACCGAAAACCTGAATCGAAATCCGGGCACCGGGTTTCGCTGTCCTGCTTCAACCTTGATGGAGAGTCCACACTCTTAAACTCTCATTAGTACCAGCGTCACCCCTCGCTTCCCTCTAAATGCACGCAAGGGTTTTGGCTACACGGAGACTGAGTAAATTGCCCTAAACCTCCCCGGCAACCCCTCGTCCTCTATGTTAAAAACACATTAACTCTGATGCTCTTATCCTTTCCTGTTCCTTCTGCCCTTAAATAATACTTGTGGACTGAATTTCAGAGTGAGGGTTTTCTCGTGCTTCGTGGATTTTTTTCTTCCTACTAAAAAAAAGACAAAAAACAACGACTTTTTATGAGTGAGAGAGGCTGTGCTCGGAGAATGTTGGAATTATGAGAAGTAAGCTCCTACTTACTTACGTTTTGTTGGATATTCCCGCGGGAACCACAGGTGTTCTTGTATATCTCGTTTATCCGTGGCTTCAGCCGGAATAAAAACCTTCAGTTCGGTGAGCGGGGAAGAGTGGAGTGGTGGAAAATGTATTAAATGGATTGTAATAAACACGTTTTGATTCGTTCTAGATATTTCCTTATTGCAGGTTACTCTTTAATTTGATTAACAGCGGATAACACTCTCAATAACTCCATATAATTAGATCTAACGGTCTACTGTGATCTCCAGAAATAAACTTGTTATGACTATATTCTGACTTTGTGTTCGAAATGTGAATTCAGTTAAATTGGCAAAATTGTTACTGACTTTGAGTTTGACGTGGAATTTACTCACATTAAGAAAAGTAGATGATTGATTGATTGAATGATTAACTATTTTATTCGAAATCTGTTTAATGTTAGGGCTTATATAGCCCTCTCTTCCACAATGCACATAAATAAAATTAAATCACACTTACATGCCAGGTTTCTTAATAATGTGAAATTTCACCGAATTCTGTTTGCATTTTTCCTGAATATGATATATGAAAATCGGCTTGATTTTGGAAACTAAGTTATTAGTTATTTAGTTTTGGTTTATTTTATTTATTTAGCTTTTATTAGTTATTTAGTTATTAGTTATTATTCCTGTTATTTTTGGGAGACAATCAAAATTTATGATTTCAAAAAATAACTGGGATATTCCTGTTATTCTCTCTTCAACGTGAAGCAGAAACGCTCGCTGATTGGCTGTTTGGATCGCCAACCCCTCCCCTTGTTGCCCGATTGAACGACGAAATCGTGTTATCTAAGAGGAAAGTTATCAAAAAAAAAAAAAAAAAAAAAACAAGGAATAACCTAATTTTCTCCTACTTGCTTTTTCTATGTTTTCTCTTCAGTTCTTCGATTCCAATTTATACTGGTTTTGTGAAATGTTGCCTCCGAGGACTATACGAAGGAGATTTCACGATCTCAGCGCTTCAAGCGGCCGTACATGAACTATTGCAGGTTGACGTCATTCTCCTGGTTTTTTTTAAACGTTCATATTTTCAACACTGTTTTGTTTGTTTGTAAATTAGAAAGTACGGGCTGAAAGTTTACTGAAGGTTTTTCGAGGTGCTGAATCCGATTTTGGGGTCAAAAATATGAAATTCCGGGATGGTGAAATTCCTCATTACTTAAACACAAAAATTTATTTTACAAATTAAATAGTTGCTTTTTGTTTTTGGTGGCACCACGGTTTTTTAAATCATATTTCTTGATCAGCATATCGTGAATTGAGTTTTTAAATGTTGCTATGGTTGGTTTATGTCAAAGTAATTATGATGCTCATACAATTTTATGCCTTGAACCATGATAGACCTGACACAAAGGGTCGTGGTACGTATTGGTTTTGACATTTTCATGTCTTTCATATGGCACATAAAAAAAAATCGTCACGAAATTTGATGCAACGAAATTTGATGCGACGAAATTTGTCCCAAGTCGCCACAATGATGATTATGACCATCAGAAGTGAAGTTGTTAGGTAGGTAGGTACTTTACAGTTTGATATTACCAGATCAGCTGAGTCGAAAATCGAGCTCCCAGATCAGCTGAGTCAAAAATCGAGCTCCCAGATCAGCTGAGGCGATGTAGTTCATGTGTCGGGAGGGGAGGGGGGGGGCATGAAAATGTTTCAATGTGTTGCAGACTCGTATGCAAGCGTTTTTTCTAACAATTTTGAAGCAGTACGTGTATTTCGTGAATGGACAACATCCCGCCAGATCAGCCGTTCGGTACCTACCTACGATACGGCGGGGTACCAAATTTTAAAAGCTTGAAAATCATAATTGCCATGGAAAGTGTTAATCGTTCGTCCCTTTTTAACCATTTTAGTTTCTTATACGATTTATTTTATTTTTTCGATCCATACAAGTTCTTTCAACTGAGATGCTGTTGTTTTGAACTTATTATCATTACATTACATTATTGTGGATTAATGCTAAGCCCAGAATTTTCGCACCACAACAAAATTTCTTGTAAATCAACATTTACTCTTCTAATAGCTTCGGTTATCTTTTCTATTGCTTATGCTAAATAAATTTGAAGATCATCGGCATGTTGATGAGAGGTGAGAGTGAGGGAGAGTGTCTACCGGCACGAAACCATTATATTGATGTAGGTTTGTTGGTTAGGATTATCGTACTCGACCCAAAACCGTTAAATGATCTTTTAGGAGACAGAAGATGCGAAATGAACGAGAGATTTGGTGCCTTCTGGTTTTTTCTTATGTACTATCGTGATTATAATCTGGACATAAAAAAGATCGTGGGTGATAATATTTGAATACTTTATGAAATTGAAGGTGCTACAAATCTTATTCCGAATTTCTTCTCATGATTTTTTTTGGGGGGGGGGGGGGGGAAATGAGAATACCTACCTACCTCGTTTTTTTCCGTGGTTTGCTAGTTATATCCTAAATTGTATATCGTTCAGATTACTTGTTCGTTTCCCAGAATCTCAGATAATATCCAATGGTGGCTGTGGTTTCCACAGGATGCAGATGGCAACACATCAAGTGAAAGGGCCATTCCTATTCCGAAGTTTTCCTCCGACAAACAAAAGTAATTCTTTGCAGTCTCCATCGAAGATGGAGAGAAATGGACAACTTCGACAAAGTTATGCGAAACTGTGGAGACTTCGGATGGGAAACGGACGGAAAAACAGTCTAGAAAACTAACTTATCAAAAAGTCTGGAAAGTCGGCGGGTCGCATTTGCACTTAAATTTACTTACAGAAAGGGGAGGAGAGTAAGTGAACCGAGGATATGAGTAAATCCGATGTCTACGCAAATCCTGAGCCCTCCCTCGAGACTACCACGAAATGGGCTTTCGCTTTCCTGTTGTTAACACCTAATATACAATGGGCAGGATAAAATGTAGAAACGGTGGAAAAATAACAAAGTTGTAGTAGAAGCCGAATAGCTCATGCATTTATATCGTGTCATTTTGTACTTCGGAGCTTAAATCGTGAAAGTCGTCATGTTATCTAAGGATCATCATCTAATAGTTAACTTGAATGAATGTAGAGGATCTCGCAACTACCTACCTGAATTCACGTTCTACTACTTACTTCAAACCGTAGCTAGTTCATGCAAAATTTGCTCATTACATTGTTATCTCTAATAGAAATCTCAATTTAAGATTCAGATTTTACATAAGAATTTACTCAGATTGTTTATGCACGAAAGGTAGCCAAAATCCGAGATTATAATTTTTTGATGACATCTTTTAGAATCACAAAAAAATTATAATAATAAAAAATGAAAGTAAATTGAACTGACAACATGGATTAGCAGTAACATAATCCCCACATTACTTCTCATGTTAGTTTTTGGCTGAAAACTTTATCTAGTCTCTTCATCAAAGCTTTTTCCGAAGCCGTTCCTCCATTTCCCAATTCAGCACGGGCGAAGTCGGACCACAGAAGTAAGTTTCTTTGAATGTCTAAAATTTCTGATTTGTTGAACAAATCGTGTATGAGTTGCTGCCTCGCGTTTCCCTTCAACTTGACATCCTCTGAAAAAAAATAATAAATCGTCGTTTTATTTGGGATTTGTCGGGGCTTCTTCATGACCAGCATCCCTAAGTCGGTGATGAGTGACTCGAAACCTGAATCCTAGCCCCTTGTCAGGCGCCGCTGATATGATTGTGGGACCTCTAGTTTCACTGGATTATTTCCGCTGAGTGGCTGCTTAGATGCCTGAACACCTTCCTGCATACACGAAAATCTGAGGTTTCCAAAATTTTCCACCCGATCCGCTGAGTGGGTATGCTGATGCAAGATTTCATAGATAGTGGCTGTACTCTACGGAGATGTCTTTGTCGCTGGAGCCCAGAGCTTCAGCCACTAGCCAGCTTTCTTCGAAGCTCCATCTTTTTATAGGTCTACCACAGAAACTAAGCGACCCCTGGGTGGCGGATCCGCGAACTATAACGATCGAGTCAACCTTCCATGGTGAAACCTTGACACGGAAATTGGAGCCGTGAAAAATTTGATGTTCGTGTAGTGTCACGGAATTTTAATTTCGGAAATGCTCGAACATCAATCTGCAGTAGGAGGGAAATCATGTCACTTTTAAGTAGAGAAATTCGCGGAAAATTGTTGTGCGCGCGGGAATTTGCTTGATGATAAGTAGTTCTAGGTTCTCCAGAAGAATGCGCCAAAGAGATGCTAAGTTTCTGTGGCAGACCTATAGCTCAATGGGGAATTTGCCTCACATTTTTTTTTTTTTGTTTCAAAGGGGGGTTCACTGATATGGAAGAAAACCATAGTGTGCTGCCCGAAAAAGCATCCAAAAAATTAAGAGAATATTTAAGGAAGATGGAAATTTTAAATGTAGCGGCAGTCTGTTCATGGGGGCATTGGGTTGCAACGCAACGGATTTTCAAACTACTGTTTGCAGATGGATGCGGATGCGGATGGTTTGGTGAGGTGTTCTTGTGTATTACAGTCCCAAAACATCCTCCTTCTTCTACCTGCCACTCATGCCAGGGAAAATGAGACCGAGGATTGTTGACTACCGACCAATGATGAGGTAGAAGGATTGATTTTCACAGACTATTCGCGTAGGTACTTTAAGGCAGTGTTCCCAATTCTATACAGGGTGTCGACCAAACTTCAAGGATCGATCGTAAATCTAATTTAAGTAAGAAAATGTATCGTAGCATCTTTGTTTTAACCCCTTGTTTTTCCAAGTTTTTTTCAATTTCAAATTTTTTTTCATGTTCTTGAACATGTCACTAAAATTATCAGAACTACCTCAATTTACCGTAAACAAGTAAAAATAAGGGCTCCATTAGAAAGGGCGCCAAATTTCCCATCTTCCTACAAAAAATTATTTCCAGTAAAGGATGGTGCTTCTTTCAAATTTTAAAGGCGAATGAAGAGTAAACCTGATGGGCAAGTGAACAATTGGCAGAGTGAAGGGGATCTCGAAATCATAATGACAATTGGCAGAGTGAAGGGGATCTCGAACTCATAATGACTATTGGCAGAGTGAAGGGGATCTCGAACTCATTATGACTCGAGCTGCTCAATGCCCAAATTACGAAGGTTTGAGATATGGAGGCTCAGCCCTTTCCCCAGCTTGACTCACCAGGCTACCTAAGATTTTGGAACAGGTAGTCGTCTATGTTAGCAGGTATACCCTTTGAAAAATTGGCCAGCCGCATTCTTTCTATCTGTGAACAGTAATCTGATTACATACATATTGTAGGAGGAGCTGTGTCTCTCTGAGGTAGCGCTACCTCTGGAAACGCAAATGAAACTGTAGCTTACGTGATCAAACACAAGAGCGCGCAACTAGAGAAAACCCCAGATGTGAAAATGACCAAAAGAAGCAATTTTACTCACTCTTTTTACAATACGATTCTACCTATTAGTTTATCAACCATTGTATCTTCATCCTCTCTTATTTAGTTTCTTAGTTTTCTTAGTTAGTTTCGTTATTTGAATCACATTATTTGAGTGGTCATTTGACTTGATCGTTTCGTGTGGTATCGCTTAGAGCTTAGAAGGGCGCTTAGAACTCCCTGTTGTCCTTCTGCGGTACCAGGGAGTTCTTCTCCAGAGCATGTGAAACCGGTCAGTTTTTGCGTCGTTTTTTTTTCGTGTGACGTGAACGATATCCCTCGGTTTTTGCGGTTTTTTGGTTTATTATTTTCAATAATGAACCTTTGGAATCGACCAAGAAAAAAATTGTTTAACCCCCCCTCAAAAATTTCCATCAACCGTAATTGAACCATGGTGTCACTAGTGTCACCGAAAACATGTTGGGAATTCCACAGCTGTCCCAAGGTGTCACCAGATTAACTAGATTTAGATTGCAATTCAAAACTTAATGGACAGAGCTGAGTTTTTTTAATCATTTTTTAAAAGTTTTCAGAAGTCAAGAAATATTGTTATCGATTTCCTTGGGAATTTTCGTTATAACTCTATTTTGAGATTCCTATAGCCCACACAAAATTCTGCTGTCCTTTAAATTTAAAATTGCAAATGAATTTTGGTTACTCCGATGACACTTTTTTCAAGCTCCTTATATGTTTTTGGTGACACTAGTGGTACCATGGTCCAATTAGGGATAAGTAACTTACCTTGGATGACCATGTATAATTATGTAGAATTATTTATGAACTTCTGAGAAACTCTGTATTTCAAGTTGGAAAAATCATCGCCTATTTGCAAGCTGAACGAGTCTGACGGTCAGGGACTTCTATCTGACTATGAGAACAACAATTCTTCCTTTCTCGCTGACATAAAAAAATCCATCAAAATCCAAAGGTTTATTGATTATATTCCGAATTTCAAGGTGGATGGTTTAAAGAAAGGTATAAGGGTATTTTCAGATAACAACTAACCCTCCAATGGGATTTTTTTTAGATTTTTATCGAAAGTAGACTACATTCTAAGAATTTTGGCACCAAACGCGACCTTCTAGCGTGAGTAGATCTGTTTCTATGATTTTTCAAAGTTTCGTCCGTTCATGACGTCACGCGCCCCAGTCATAAAGTCGAAACTTTAAAAATTCATAGGAAAAGATTTACACACGCTAGAAGGTCGCGGTTGGTACCAAAATCCTCAGAATGAGGTCTACCTTAGATTAAAAATAACAACAAACAGTTTTCCTATTCTTTCACGAATTGATTGCTCCAACCGCACTTACCTTTAGTGAGTTTGACAATTTTATCCTTCAGTTCCCCAACGAAGTAATTTGGCAATTCTCTGAATACAGGACGCATTTTTGCCCAATCCACAGCAGTGGGCGACGACGAATCAAGTAGTATCATGACGAAAATCCAAAAACAAATCATGATTTCCTGCAATCAAATAAAAGATTACAACTTACCGCACTTTTTAGTAGCGTCTAGATGAATTCAGGTAACTTATCCCTAGAAATCCACGCCAACAAGTACGTCAAGGTTTTTTGTGTAATATGTGGTAACGTCTGGTGAAATGATATCCACTGCGTTGCTCTAGGAAAAATCCCGTAAATCCGTGATGGATAATCAATCAGTTTCATCGAATTTTTATGCATTGTAAAGAAGTTATGTCTTTCTTTTGAAGTGCTTTGCCTCAATGGAAGAAAATACATCGTCTTTGATCAGGAATTTCAATGAAAGAAAAAGATAAGTAACCGATACTAAATTATCGACTATCTGATTAAACCCTACTGACATCGATTATTGACTCTTCTCTAGTCCCAACTCTTGGTCGGGGAGTTGTGAAGTACATACAAAACTCATGGCCAGAAATATAGCTTTTTTTAGGAAAATTCATAATTTTTTTCACCAATTTCATAATTTTTCCATCCATTTAAATATATTTTTTGAATTTCAAGTTTCATATTTAAATTTAAATGTTATCTTTTGTATTTCATTTCTCCACTTTTTATGTAATATTTTAAAATATATGTATGTATGTATGCATTTCAACATAATCTAGTATTTACTTTTTAGTTATCTATTATAAACCTTTTTGACTTGGAATTAAAATGTTTCTATTCTCATGAAGGAATGTTTATTTTTGAAGAAAACTATCGCATGAAAAGTGCATTTACACACTAAAAATTCTAGGGATTCATTCTCCAATTTATATTGAGCGTCCTCCAGTTCATACGGGACCATCCCACGAATGATCACATATTCCACCCATGGTTCCAGGTAGCAAAGATTTTCGAGTATCCTTGAAAGTCAAATTCCGAAAAATGAGGGTGAGAATACACTTTTGAAAAAACTATTTCCACGTTTTTAGTCAAAATTACCGTATTTTGAACACTTCATCATGATGATTTTGAATCGGTACGAAATTTTGTATAATATTAACTATACAAAAATAGTATGTGTAGTATTAATACCTTATCAAAAGTAGAAAATTGTCAAATTAGAAACATAGCTAACAATTTGATAAAAATTTTCTCAGGAAATTCGCTTATTAGCTCATTTTGCACTGGAGATAACCTTTTATTTGAGGTCAAAAGCCTAATTACGTTGTGTAGAAAACTCATCAAATTTCATCCAAAAGACCTACATTCTGCTGTTGGTTGTTTAACCTCCACGCAGTATCTGTAGTTGGAAGAACACGACAACGTGCTTTCGCGAAGTCATATTTTGTCAACAATATCCGAACAGCAGCTACGTGCCAAAGAAATTCCGATCTCAACCATATAACCCGTGATAGAGGTTAGGTACGGCGGGAGGAAATATACGGCGAAAAGGCGGGAGGAAGGTAGCGAAAAATAGGCCGCAAAACCTGACTAACGGCCTCCTGGGTATGAGCCAAGCTCGGAACACCCCTTACGTGTGATACTGCCAAGATTTAACCTCAACTTTGGGGAGTTAAGGGGTTTTATGCCGGTGGAAAGGTGCCCCCCTCTGCCGATTAAACAAGCAATAACAAATCAAAACTTCGTAGGCTATACCGTGACCAACGAAAAGTTTCAGAAAGGTGGGTAGGGGGAAGAAAGGGTTACCTGAGAAGGAAACTGAAGTGAAAACGCACTCTTGAGGTTAGGAGGTCTGAAGAATGCCAAACCGAAAATCTCTATCCATCAATTCAGTCTTCCAAACTTTGCCTGACAAATGGGAGGTCAAATCTTGCATTAGGTACTATCGTCGAGTTTTGAATCAATTTGTAAATCATTTTTTGACTTTCAGTCACAAAAAATACCTTAAGGGGGTCACTGTCAGTCGTTGTTCGTACCTCTTTCCGGGTTAGTATTTCTCTCAATTACCGACGCTCAAACTACAAAAGTTGTACCTAAAATGTTCATGGATTTTTGAAATTCTTTAGTAGTGTATTTTCTATCTAGGGAATTGGAAAATAAAATATCGCCACTGGAATCATCAAAATCTAACAATAATTGTTCGCGAAATGTAGGAAAAACCAATGTTGAGTATAGGAGAGGAGGTGTGCTCATGCTCCATGGCTGGGAAGGGGCTTGACGTAACCTGAGTCCTCCTTCGTGCCTGTCTTCGTTCGCCTTACCACTTTTCCCATTTTAGAAATTTGATAGGTGCTTCAACCAGCAAGTTGCGTAGGAATTGTGGGAAAATTCACGTGAAATTCACTTGAATTGTTATCCTGGGCAAAGTTAGTACCTAAAACATCAACGGGTTTTCATGGAAATCTCAACTTGTGCATTGGAACAAATTTATTAAATTAATTTAGCGTTTTAGAAGCTATTCACTTGCGGTAAATTTCTTGTCTACTACAATAGGTACTACATCATTCATCAAATTGTTTCAAATTATCCAATTAAAAAAAAATGTGTTCATCATAATTTTTTTATGTAGAATTTTATCATTTTTTGTGAAATTTCAACTTCGGTGCGGTTCGAAACGATGTGGAACCTTCAGATTCAAATTTTCACACGAATTTAATGTTTTAATCTTTTCATTAATTATCTGTATTTTCTGTTTGTGGCCAATTTTTCAATAGGCAGAACTTCAAAATTATTTAATTTTTATAAATTGTTAGAATGTTAGTCGTTGCAACTTTAAGTGTATTTTCACCCAAATTATTCGTTTTAGAGAATTGTTAATGGTTTGTTGTCCCGGGCATAACTAGGAAGTTATGGACGGGTTTTAATGGAAATTCATACTTTCACTCGGGTTTCGCGTTTCAGACGTTTTTCATTCATTCCTCGCCCATTTGTGGTCTCTCGAGCTGTAGATTACTTCAAAATCGTCTAATTTTTCTGATTCGAAGAAAGTTGCGTTCAACCTGAAAAACCAAAATTTAAACAGAACACACAGTATAATATACCGCGTATTCATAAACAATCTAAGCCCGAGCAAAGTACAAAAAATAAGTACAAGTACCAGAGACTGCTGGGAGGCGGCGAGGTTGGGACTCTGGTGACGTCACGTTTCCCCCACCTGGCAGCGCAACCACACCTTCACTCCTCTACTCTACTTCTCTCCTTCTCTCCTCTCTCTCTCTCTACTCGAGGGGGAAAAACCGTTTATTCAGTTAGGTTTTTCCCACATTTCGTCGGCAATTATTGTTCAATTCCCTTGGTGTGTGCACTAATGAATTTCAAAAATCCTTGGAATTTTCAAATTTAGGTACAACTTGAAAAGTTTGAGCGCCAGTAATTAGGAGAATTACTAACCAAAAACGAGAAACGAACGGCGACCGACTGAGACCCCCTTGACTCTCGTTATTTACCAACTAAATTGCAATTTAAGGATATCGTAGGAAAGAGAGTAAAATTCCCAAGATACCTAGTGCAAAACCAAGATCTTGGAAATAAAACATTAAAAACAAATCAAGCAAAAAAAGTAAAGTTTTAACATTTTTAGCAATTCGCCTTTCTTTGATCGAAGTTTTTTACTCTAAATTTCTGCTCATTTTGATAGGTGCTATTCAGAAAAACATACCCAGATTGTCAGATTTCCAGCGGTCCAAATTTTTCGGATCTTTGAAATTTCATACAACGTTTTTGCGAAAAACGTGTTTATTTCAGCAAAAATTTAGAGTTTTTCTTAAACTGGAGTTGTTGTTTAGTGCTGCAGTGTCTTCATTTCATAACTATTCAAATATTTAGAATGGAGTTTTTCAAAAACGTGTCCACATTTATGGCGTTTTGCCCTACTGCGATTTGAAAGCACCTCTGAGTCGCAAATTTCTCGTTGTATTTCTTTTTGTTGTCAACCCCACGTTCTTGGAAACTCTCCAATGTATGAGCGTTTCAATATGCCATACTATCATCATCTACTGAATGATTCAGATACTGCGAGAAACGTCCACTATCGCAAATTGCACCACAAATATTCTGCAATAAGTAATGAGAGTTCTTCTCATCGACTAACAAGTTCCCGGAACAAAAGGACGAAAAAGATGATTCAGGAAACGATATTATTTAAATATTCTTTCATTTGATTCAGATAAAACGATAATAAGGCTTTTTAGGAGTTTCATCGGAATAATGATCTGGCTAGAAATTCAATTATTATCTACGTACCGTATTGGAGAATCCGTCGTAACCAGCAAGTCGAGTACAGGAGGCTAGGAATTGTTTATTACAATTTTCAGGTTCATTTCGATATTTTTTCATTATCTCTCGGTTTAATTGAGGAAGGCAGAAAGGTCTCTAAGTGCATATACTCGTAGTCTCTGATCACAATAATAAAATTCATCAACGTTTGTTCGAATTACAAAAACACTGCAAAGTGAAGTTCCATAATCTAGGAAAAAAAGCTCTCGAGCACCTTCGTCCTCATCCAACTTCCGCGTTAAACTTCATTCTGCGGCCGTTTAACTTCTACTTTGGAGCATTACCGGATCTAGTTAGGGGGCAGACTATTAAACAAGTGATAACAAATCAAAACTTAGTAGCCGAACCCCCAACGAAAAAATTGCCTTCCCCCGAGAACGTGACAGGAAAAATGAAAATATGAAGTTTTTTTGTTCATCCTGCGAATGAGTAAAAAAAGTGGGGGAAAAAAATCCACCACTCGTGTTGGGATGCGGGCGTACTCTGTTAATTGTTATTAATAGAGGGAGGTAGGTTTTGAGGGGATGAAGGTGCAAACCCAATTAGGAGAGAGTGAATTAACTTTGCAGGAATGACGGCAAGAGGGTAGAAATGTTGGGGTTTGGCGGTGGGTTTAGGAGGTAACAATTAAGGGTTAGTAGTCCCTTTTCCTACGTATTACTTCAAGTTTCCCCTCTAGTTGCCCTTGTCCTTCTTCGAGGAGGGATCCTCGAGCCAAGAAGTTTCCTGAGGAAACTGTTGATGCACGTTTGTCTCCTTTAGGGGAATACTCTACTTTGGAGTTAATCTTCATCATCAAGTTGGGGGTCTTCTTGAAAATTCACTGGCTAAACATCCGGTTCAAACTACTTTCCTTACTTTATTGTTAGACGAATTTCGTCGATTGGGTAATGCTGCTTACTCACTCTTACACTGACATATCTTATTTTGTGGATTTGACTGAGGGGTCATTCCAGAAAATTGTTCCGGGAGGGTGTCCAAACGACAGAATCTCATTCAAATCATACCCATGAGCTGAACCAGTCCCATAACGCTAAATATAATACAGCGCGTGTGTTGTGTTCTGCGTGTAGTCAGGTGAGGGCGATGGTTCTCTCGATGCGCTGAATTGTTCCTAGCCTGAATCCTACTCAACGGAGAGATTGATCCCTAAAGACTAGGGCTTTAGCACTCCATCTGCGGCGCCTTGCGGCCGACCGTCCAGATAAGTGCTTATAGAATCTATCCGTCAACCTCGGCGTCTGATGACAGACCCACTGGCGGGAGGTGGAACATTTACCTAGTGAGGCCTACTGTTCTGAAGAGGTCCCTAAGGGAAGCTAGAGGTTGAGCGCCTTTATGGGACAAACCGTTCCCTTGGAAGAACTGGGCTGTAGGTAAGACAAGAAATGATAAGTCGGATTGACGAGGTACGAATGCATGTAGGAATACCCCTGAGTGTGGCTTATATACTCTAGCTATTATGGTGAGGGGAGAGTGGAAAAGAGGTGACGTCAGATGACGTGTTCTTTCCCTTCCTCACCTCATCCGTGTTGGTGATGACTCATGCCACTCTGGGTTTACCTACACGTCACCTTATTGGAGAACTAACTAACATAGATGTATGACATTACAGCGTGGACACTATGTGAGGTGGAAATCAAGCAAATTGGGTAGTTAGCCCAGGAGACACTCTTCCCTCCCTGGGGAAGTTGACGTGTAGCCCATTCAGTGCATCTTCAAAGTGCATAAAGCATAAGAAACGCTGCAAATTATTTCACAAAGGTCCATTATTTTCCTGTATAGATCACTCTTTTGCAAAGATAACTGCTTTGCCATTGTCACTATTTATTTATTTTTTGTTTCTTCCCTACCAACAATAGGCACCTACTACCTATTGGAGCATTTTTGAAAATTTCAACCCTTCATTTTGGAATCCAAATGGAAATTAGTGGTTTAAATGCTCAAACTGCTCTAATAGGTAGGTATCAAGTACCTATGGTGAAAAAAAGAAAGTATGATAAAGATGATTTACGGCAAGCGGTGTCGGAGCTAAAAAAAAAGGAGTGGCACCCAACAACATCAGGGTGATGGCTGCAACCTTGTCGTGACGCGGAGTGTGGTGTGGGAAAAGTGCCACGGAGTTGTGCATCTCAGTAGGCGTACTCCGTGGTATCACCATCCGTGTCCTGCTCGGCTCATATTTGAGCTGGTGGGTGTTTTAAAGAGGCACTTCCCTTCATCCCTGTCTCCCAACTTCCTCATCCTCCCTCATCCCTAGGGCCGGCGTCAACTGAGTCCTGGGCGTCCTACCCATTACATTTGATTTATTTATTCATTTTCATTTATGGAGTGCCCCCTGAATCTTTCAGGGGAGTTAAAAATAAAATAAAATAAATTAATTAATAATTTGACACCTTAGAAGCGACTGACATCAACCAAAAGCTTCGCAGCACAAGTAGACCCCAAATGGAGCTCATATGCCAAATTTCAACATAAATCGGTCCAGGGTTGCTAAGAAAAGTGCTGCGTACTACGTACGGCGAATTAAGAAAATTTTGTTATTCGATATTCAAATTCTACGTACGTTGAAACGTAAAATATCAAATTTTGAGGGGTGGGTGGGGTGTTAACATTTTTTTCTTGCTCGATTCCAATGGTGGTTTATTGAAAATGATAAACCAAAATATGGGTTCCAATGAAGTCAACAGGTTACTAGAAAAGGCAGGACAAAAGAGAGCAGGATGATGAATCCTATGGACAATAGGTAGTCATTTGAATTCCGTAGGGAGAAGAACTTGCTGAAAAGGTGGAAAATAACAATAAAAGAGTAATGTTTGGAATTGACAAGTGACTGTTAACTTGGTTAAGTTTTGTATACTACGAATAGAAAGAAAATTTCAGTTTTCTCAGCAACAGATGGGTCTATGTTCCTAGAATGTCGATCATGAACA
Organism: Apolygus lucorum; assembly: GCA_009739505.2. Taxonomy (NCBI): domain Eukaryota; kingdom Metazoa; phylum Arthropoda; class Insecta; order Hemiptera; family Miridae; genus Apolygus; species Apolygus lucorum. The sequence continues at coordinate 27,518,823 of CM019172.2, forward strand.
ATACCTACTGTTGATAAAAATTAAACAGCTTTGTAGTATTTTGTAGCGTTTTTTAATAAAGCTGGGTTTAAAATAAATATATATAAAAATCGTACATTCATAGTTTACATCTATGCGAGGGCAACGAATACTTATGTGAGTTCAATGGGTGCCTTATCGGTATATTTGAATGTGCTGAGCGCAATTAGTCACCTAAAATACTGTTCATGGGTAGAACTCTAGAAAATAGTTGTGAATTTCCGAATTTTTTTTGTCGTTGATACCTGTGCGAGATTCTTCAATCCAAAAGCAAAATCGAAGGGAACCATCAGGGGCGTTGGAACGGAGGTGCTGGACTCTGCCATGAGGGGTGGGAAGACTAATTTGTGGACGGAATGTTGAACTGAGGGGAGCAATTCCCCCCAAATCCCCTTTTCCCTCAATTCCCCCTTTCCGCCCTTCCACTCTTGTTTCACCTCTAACTGGCAAACCGCCAGAGAACATGTGGGAGAGCGAATTCAAACCCCGCCCTCGCCCTATTGTTGGACAGTCAGGTCATCCTCCGCTTTGCCTTTCTGACAGGTCCTCCACCAATTTCTCCTGTGTGAACGTAATTTTGTGTCTTTCATTCGCGAATTGATCCTTGCCTCCGTATTAGGTATTATTTTGAGATACCTTATTGATGATCAGTTTGTCGTGGTTTAAAATTTCTTACAGTTATTATCGATGAATCAGCAGTAAAAGTGATTATTGATTCATTACAGTAACTTACCACCTCTTTGAAATAAGCTATAAATTTCTTGATCGTCTATACTAACCCAAAACACATGATGGGGTTACTATTTTCAGAAAATGTGAAAATATTCGAAATATATTGAGAAATATTTTGCAACTTTGCTCGTACCTCACCGAATCCCACCAAATTTAGTATAACGTCACACATAAAAAAATTGGCGGGTTGTTTTAGTTCTGTGGAGAAAAAGTTATGAAATTAATTTTTGATTGTTTAGAACAGACGATTTCAGTCAAAATTCCGAAAATTTTCACACTTTATAAAAAGTGCGGGTGAGTTTAGACGCGTCTGGAATCTGTGGCTAATATCAAAAAACGAGATATTACATTTTGGATATTAATATTTCATATTATTCAAAAATTCAAAAATATTTTGAATATTCTGTTTCACTGGAACCAGTTTTGAGCTGTTTCCAATAATTTAACCGCAATATGATTTCACGTGTTTTTGCATAACTTAGACCAAAAAGAATATGTTCAGGTTTTTCGAATTTTTGGATAGTTTTAGATTATTTTTCAAATATTTGAATAGTTTCAAGAAATAAAATAAAAATTTTGAGAAACTGCTGTTTGCTCCCTGTTTAAATAAGTTTTGCTGCATTTCATACTCTACCTAATTTACATCAAGATCCATAAGACCATCTAAATCTCGCTCGTTTCAACTATGAATGAAAGATGGCAAGTAAGAGTATCCCGTAGATCCCCTAACAAAACGGATCCCCTGATTTTTGCCCCGCAAATTCCTTGGTGAGCGCTACAACTGGACAAAAAGCGGTCGGTGTAGAAAACCATCAAATTTGGGGAAGGGGCAGTGAACAATTTTTTTTTTGGCTCGATTCCAAATTTTGATTTATTACCGAAATAATAAACTAAAATTTTGGTAATTGTATGAAGTAGTACGTAAAAATTGATAATATTTATTCACCAAGACCATTGTATTTTTTCATATAATAAAACGTATTATTTCACGTCGTATTTCTTAAATTATTGTCATTGTACCAAAACTCAAATAAGAAATGAAACAGTGAGTTGTGTTGACTTATTTGTCTTGTAACATTGTAAGAGCACATTTTTCGCCCCTCTATGGTCCTCACGAGAAAAAATACAAAAATTATCATCGTTGGTAAAAACGTAAACTTTTATTTTCGTAATGATATGAAAAGCTAATATTTCCACTATTGAAAAGAATAGTGGCATAGTAAGAATATATTGCAGAATATAATGGTCTTAAAAATGCATAAACGGCCTCGAATTAGAATATGTTGATCTCATCTCTATTTATATCACACAGGTTAATTCACGTGCTTGAATTATTACTTACTTACCCGAAAGAGTATTACAAAAAAAAAAGAGTATTTCTTAAATTATTGTCATTGTACCAAAACTCAAATAAGAAATGAAACAGTGAGTTGTGTTGACTTATTTGTCTTGTAACATTGTAAGAGCACATTTTTCGCCCCTCTATGGTCCTCACGAGAAAAAATACAAAAATTATCATCGTTGGTAAAAACGTAAACTTTTATTTTCGTAATGATATGAAAAGCTAATATTTCCACTATTGAATAGAATAGTGGCATAGTAAGAATATATTGCAGAATATAATGGTCTTAAAAATGCATAAACGGCCTCGAATTAGAATATGTTGATCTCATCTCTATTTATATCACACAGGTTAATTCACGTGCTTGAATTATTACTTACTTACCCGAAAGAGTATTCGTACTCCAGTAAGCAAAACCTAATAGGTCGCCGACATGAATTCTCTATGAACACCACAGGCAGAAAGATAACCCATCATTAGCTGGTAGGTACAGTACCTAATAATTATGGTAAATAGTTACTCGATTGTTCGGAAACAATGCTCCTCGTTATTTGGCAACGTAGTAAAGTTAATTCTTGGATACCTACTAAATCGACTTCAAATACGATCAATGAATAAAGACGGATCTGGTCAAGCATTTTCTTCTTACCATTCATTTCGATGAAATTGTGCTTGGGCTGAGATGGGGATTCCATGAAACTTTTGGAATTTCAAATGTAAATAAAGAAAATTGCTGATGAAAGACCTCTGTTGTACTCCTACTGTAACCAAGAGCACTGTTGGTCCGGACGTATATGGTCCTTTTCAGTAAAACAAAAATATAGTTACCACAACACCAAAGTTTGATGACAAAAGCAGGTTAGGTACAAATGTATTCATGGAAGTAAATTTGTGGTATATTTCCGATTGTAGCAATATTATTTAGTTGACCACGAAGCGAATAAACACGCGCATATACAGCCCCAATGCCACCGTAAAGCTGGAAGAAGGGAACATTTTCCTTGTTTCAAAGTCTAAACTGCTTTATTTTACGCTGTCGGTGTTTCTCGCCAGCAAATAAAGCCTTCTGTAGCTATTGTTTCTCTAACCCAGACGGGTTGGTGTGGACATTTGGACAATAAACCTTAAATTACCGTGGTGTTCCTTCAGAGCTCTTTGAACAACCGAAGCATAGTCCGCCAGCCCGCAGGAGTGCTCCTCTGCTTTTGACAGCGTGAATAGTAAAATAGCGATATTGCCCCCGTGTTTGCGGGTGCCACTTGTTTAAGAGCTTTTTCATATTGTGTTACTTGTAACACGTTGAAGTATGGAGATGAATTTATTAGGTAATCCTAGCTCGACTATTTCATTTCTCAAGAGTGGGTTTTTATAACCAATTCAAAGGCAGCAAATAATTTATTGTAAGTTTAGAGTTTCATTCTGACTTGATTTTTGCGGGAACCAGAAGTCTAATACTCGGCGAGAATGAAAGAGGCCCCAATAAATTATTATTCAATGTGCAACTGATTTAATTTCTCCTTTCTGCTCATTACATTCTAAACATTATATATTATGGAATAATGTTACAATATTTCATCAATTTTCATATTCCCTCCGGGGATGCATCAGCATCCGTAGGGTTCTTTCTGATGACCTCAAAAAGGCGAGGAGGAAGACGAGAGTTCAGTTGTAGTCCAGTTGTTTGATAACCAACGCCATCTAACGGATGTGGGGGTGACTAAGGGATGTCGTAACCACCCGCTAGCTGCTCTGGCATTGCTCCGACCACGAAAGGTCATCTACTCACTGGATGTATCCGAAGCATAACAATTATCTCTTACCAATGTTAAGTCTTCCCTTGATATTTCCCTTTGACTTTGAGCCTGACTTTCACGGGAACTTTGTGGACTCAATATGTGATTAATTCTCCTATCATGGATCCTTCTGTGAATATCCCTCAACCAAGAAAGCATCCCCTAATTGAACTTGAATGACTCGAAAGACGTCCTTCCAATTTTGGTGAGATTTTTCTGATGAAAAAATGCCTTGCGTGTAAAATCTTCTTCTCTTCTTCTTTGTTGGCGTCACAGCCCAGGGTGGGTGTAATGAATTCTTACCTATCTAAGTTCTCCAATAAAGAAAGATGTAGGGAAGTTCCGGGATGACTCACCAAGGAGGTGGGGGGTGAGGTATACGGGGTGTACGTCATACTGACGTCACCCCCCTCAACCCTCTCCTTGCCATGGTACCTAGAGTATAAAAGCGACACACCTGAACTTTCCTTCTTGCAGTGTTCACCAGTTAATCAAATAGTATACTTTTCCTCTACCCACCTCTCCTTCTCAAGCCCAGTTCTGCAGAGGAAATGGTTGGATCCACAAAGCGCCGCCCTCTGCCTTCTTGAAAGCCCTCGTAGGAAACTCTAGGCCGAATAGGTACATGTTCCGCCTCCCGCTGGTCTGTCTGGGTCCAGACGCCGAGGTCCGCGAATAGATATTCCTTTTACTCCTCCCACAAGTCCAGCCACGCAAGGCGCCTCGGAGACAGTACAAAACTGCCAGCCTAGAGCAAGCTTACTAGCACTGTTGAGTAGGAACTTGGCTCACTTCCTCGAGAAAGCCATTGCTTTCATTCGACGGCACAAAAACTCAACAGTGGGCCTTAGCCTGCTCCACAACCTTCCTCCATTCCTCCCGTGTGGTTGCCAATGAACTCCTATTCTGGTATCCGGAGCGCGCCACATCCTCCTCCACTTCATCAGCCCAACGATTCCGTTGTCGTCCTCTTCCTCAGGTTCCACCAGGGCTTCCTTTTAAGACCTTCCTAACTGGGTCGTCTCCTTCATGCGCATCACCTGGCCAGCCTAGCGCAGTCGTCCGAGCTTTACAAATTTGACGACTTCAATATCCTTGAACAGGTCGTACAACTCCTCGTTTTTCTCCGCCTCCAGACCCCCTCTCATAGACACCCCAATTATCCTTAGCAGGATTTTCCTTTCAAATGTTCTAAGCATGTCCTCTCCTTGTTTGCCCATGGCCCAAGTCTCAGACACGTAGATCAATACTGAGCGGATCAGGGTTACATACAGCTCACACTTCACTCGAAAGTTCAGCAGGCAAGATTTCATCTGTTTCACAAGCCCCAGTAACAGCAATTTGCCGCAGCCAGCCTGCAATTGATTTCAGGGATGGGGTCTCCACTGGAACAAATGAGGGAACCTAAGTAGACGAAGCTGTCCACAGCCTCAAAACGGCTCTGGTCAACTCCGAAGGGCTCATTCACGCGGCTTGATGCGCCCACTATTTCTACATACTATGTATTTCGTTTTGTCCTCATTTACGTAAAGGCCCATGGATTTCGAACGTTCCACAAGTGAGGTGAATGCTCGTAGGAGGTCTCTATCTGTGCGAGCAACCAGGTCGATATCATCCGCATAGGCGAGTATTTGGACCGATTTGTAAAATATGCTACTTCTAGTTTGCAGCCTGGCATCGCTTACTGCTTTTTCCGAGGCCAAGTTGAACAGATTGCAAGTGAGTGTATCATCATCATATAATTAAATAATATTAAATGTTCATCAAAGGTTCACGTGACTAGTGTTTCCATGAATGTACTTGAACTTCACAATGTTCGTCAAAGTCGGATGAAAACATGGATTATTCATGTTACCCACTAGAAATCACAGAAACTTTGAATCAAAGACAAAAAAAAGAATTCATTAAAATTTGAAACGTGAAACTCAAGTGATAATTTTAATTTTGGGTAAGGAAATAATATCTGACGAATTTGGAAACAGAGCAACTTCTACCACTGGGAGGCTCGGAAGCAAGAGTGTAGATATGATTATTCAATTCCTTTCTTAAAAAATATTGGTATGGTTTTAATTTAGAATCTAGGGTCCGTTGAAATTACCATTTTCTCTACAGTAAAGCCAAAATACGATCAAGATTTCGTTAGGTTAATTACGTTTTCAACATGGTGTATTCGACGGAAAAAGGCCCGAAAAGCTGGAAGAAGACAAAACGAACGGGAAGCCAGGAAATCTCCTCATTTCAATTCACTTGCAAATCCAGGATGGATGGAGGAAGGTTTGGGGAAGGAATGTTGTGGAGGATGGGTGGTATAAGGATACAAGGCACAAGGCCTCCACTTTCCATACTTAATACATTTTTCGTCTAGTTTACAGTAGAGGAGCGAGTAATGCATACCAAAACCCTGAGCGAGGCCAGGAGGACTGGGGGTAGCTCCTCTGCCAGGCAGGCTCGGAAGATGGCGAGAGGGAAGATTGAAACACGAGGCCTGATTACCATGAACAGGTAACCTTCCTGACACAAAGGGGGGGAAGGGAGTTCATTTAAATACGAATCTGCATGTGTCTACATGAGACTTGACACCTTTTATTACGTTACCATCTGAAAGGATGGGGGAGACGGGGTGTTCAGCTACCTCGGCTCAGAGGGGTGAGCAGGAAACTCATAAATAACTCGGCCGCTCCTTCTCAATCTATTGCCACGACTTGGAACGTATTGTGATAGTAAAAACTAATGAACGCGCAAATTTCTCTTTCTTTGATGTAACTACTACAGATAGGAAATACTATAACGGCATAATATTGTTCAGGAACAGCAATGGGAGCTCAACTATTCCAAAAAGACTTCAATAACAAAATTTGAGTCTCAAATTATTAAATCAATTGCTGGAGAAGAAAATCAACAGAACAAGGGATACAAGGAAACTCAACAAGAATTGAAATGATTTACTCCAGAAATATTGATTGATCAATTAATAGGTCTTGTTCATGTTTGTTATGGACGCATCGGCGTATTCAAAACCCATTGTATGTTAAACGAACAATTTTATTTCGAACATACAAAAAAAGTATAATAAACATTATGAAGTCATGCCACATATATCAAACATGCAAAATTTCAAATCAGTATTATTTTTCCCCTAATTAACCTATACGAACCAATAAACCCGCAGATCTCGTCTCAATAGATTTTTATGGACCACTTCCGTCAGGGATAACAGACAATTTCACAAAATTTGTGAAACTTTATCTGATTGTACGGGACAACACTGCATCTGCTATCAGATGTATGAAAAGTTATATCAAGTTCAATAAGCCGACGAAAATGTTATGTGACAACGGTTCTCAATTACATCCGTTAAATGTCGATAATAGATCCCCACCTTCTTTAACTTGGGCGGTTATGGCCTGATGTATTATTGCCGCTGGTGTGTCAATATTTTGCCAATATTTTGTTAATATTTTGCCAAATCGTTTGGTAAATTTTCGCAATATTTCGCCAAATTTGGTAAGTTTATGCAATATTTTGCCAAAAATTTTGGTAAAATAATACCTAATCTTTTCGTGAGCGCAGATAGAATCCCAACTTCTGATTTAGGATTCATATAATTTCCAATCAGGAGTTGAGGGCGAAGAAATAGAAAAATGTAGAAATTAACGAAGATATTATATTTTGTGGACTTGTTTCATATATTCGGTCTGGGACGATACTAGCAGAGGTTTAGTTAGAGGTTTAGGATACCTAGGGGTTTAGGAAGAACAATTTTTGTACCAAATTTGGAATAAACTAAAAAAAAAGATAACGCGAGAATGAGATATGAGAGTTAGCAGGAAGGCCGCTGGAAGTGCTTGTGTAGAGGACGAGCCGCTGGAGATCCAGGCTCGTCCTCGACCCAAACCCTCCCAGCGGCCTTCCTGCTAACTCTCTTTCTCACTTTTTCCTCCACTTCCACTTCATATTATCGTTATTCTAGGTAGGAAAGTATAGCGTTCCTGTTTATGGTTACCAGATTTATATATTTTTGTATTTTGGTGGAAGATATTAATAAAGTTTTAGCAATGAGGGAGTAAATTTTTGCAGTGTCCATCTCTTATGCTTATACAGCTGAAAGGATCCTGTTATAATTAATCCTCATCCTTAACTCTAGGTAACTCTAGGTTCAAAGACTGTGAGTTAACTTCGTTATTTGTTCAAAGAGTTAATTTGACTTCCAAGCTAGAAACAGTTCCTGTCTGTTCCATGATCTCACTAGTTCTTTGTGGCTTTCAATTCGATGTGATACTTGGGTTAAAGTTTCACCTGATATTTTCCAGTTCCTATTTTTCTGTCCAAGGCTGAAGAAATTGTGCCATAAAAAATCATTCTTACAACTTGCGTTTTCATCCTTCCATCTCTTGCCACTCTTTATTTATCGTAAGATTTTTTGCTGTCTGCCTATTTTGTTCATAAGGGGCTGTCAATTTGAGTGATACCTATCCAGAGTTTGTTTTTTTTTTTGCTTTTTTTTTGTTTGAGTCAAATTTGGACTACTTCTTTTGGTCCAATTTGGCTGGAAATGAACTTAGCCTAGGGTTTAGGAGGAACAATTTTTGTACCAAACAAAAAAAAAAAAAAAAAAGATAGCGCGAGAATGAGCTAAGAGAGTTAGCAGGAAGGTCGCTGGGAGTGCTTGTGTAGAGGACGAGCCGCTGGAGAACCAGACGCCTCTGATAGGTACTACCTAATCGTCTCAGTGACAAACCATCAAGCTCCCGAAGAAAGAAGGTGGGGGAGACCTTACCAAGGTCTCCTTACCTTACCTTACTATGGCCCAAGTAGGTTGGAAGAAGTCTTCTGGTAGGTTGGGTATTAATTGATAAAATAGGGAAAACGTGCTATACCGATACATAAGTCGGTTTTGTGGACTTGATTATTATGCGAAACTGTTGGACCTTAACATGGAACGCCAATGTCTGATGCTTCACCAGTTGATGAACATTGTTCCATAATCGGCCCCAAAGAGGAGAATGACTGGAATGTCTAATGTTTTGTTCTCAAAGATCAGTGCCATATCATATTGAATTGAAAATCAGTTTCATTGTCGAATATTACTTAAATATCAGCTTCGATTGAATTCTTTGTTATCCTTGAATCGAATAAATATCATATTTGTGTGTTGCATGTTCTGTTCCTCCAAATTTTGAAAGTTGAAAAACCATATTCATTTTTTGAAAAACAAAATAATTTTTATTTTTTATTTAAAAAATTTGTTTTTTGTTAAATTTGATACATTTATGCTTTTAATCTTGTCGCGAGTTAACGCTGATGATTCTAAACAGTGTTTTGGTTTATGGATCTCCTGTTCTTATCTGGCAACGTATGCGTTGAGAACTACCGTTCTGGTCCAAGCGCTTCAACGGACGTATTCCCAGGTACGACGACTAGCGAACAAAGACACTTTTCAGCTCTGCATCGAGTGATACAGAGGTGAATAGTATCTTCATTCAGATGCAGCAAGCTCACCGTTTGCGGGCTCCAAGGATCAACCTGTAACGGAAGGGTTGGCATTGTGAGGATTTTCCCCCCTTAGGAGTCAGATACGTTGTTCAATGTTGTCTCGTCAAAGTTGAGCCGTTTCCATTGCAAAGTTTCAACAACAACAGCTCTTTCGCCATGCAGAGCTTCGTGACCTCACACTCCAGAGCTCTCTACGCGTGATGCGGCACTTACTCCACTCACAATCGAAGATTACTCCAATCTTGCGAGTGAAGAGCATTTCTCAGTGTTGATACTCATTCGAGTTAACTTCTAGTAATCCATTCCAGCACCAAAAACACATTAAATCCTAACTCCGACTCGATAAAAAATGAGAAAGAGCCGTAATTAAACGAAAATAGAGGTAAATTCCTCTCGTTTCTGAGAGGTTCGGAAAGTGGCAGGCTAATGGCAGAGTGGGAGGGCTTAAACCTCAGAAGCCCGGGAGTGAACAACAGCAGTACCAGAGGAAGCTATAACAATTGCTAAGAAACTTGGTTAATGCAAGAGGTGTGTTAAACGTAACGTTGGCTACGGGAAGGGGTGAGGCGGGGCTCACTTTATAAGTGTCATTTAGGCCCTCGTACCGCAAGGGTAAGGGTGTTTCTAGTAGAGATTTCCTTTTATGCGGAAAACGGTTGGGAGAGTAACAAGGGAGTGAAGAGGCTCTAATTGGCTTCGGTGAGATTTTTACTCTTCGAACAAGAAACCTCTCAACTTGTTTGAAAACTTGGTTGAATTAAAACCTTTAAGATCATGATTTTGTAATAAATAGTTCTGATATTACATTTTTCAAAATTATTTACTCGTTATGATATGCACGAATTCGTCATTTACGAACGTCAACTTGTAATTCAGAAGGATGAAAATTTTGTCATTCTCTTGTATGATGGACGTTAGTTGTATATCGCAAATGCTCAACTTCATACAACTCATCAACTCCATACAAGATCAAAGGAATCATAATATGATGTAATATGATTCATTACATATTATGTGATAATTGTGCCACTCTACCGAACTACATCTGCACAATTGAATTATATAATATATAATTATAAGCGTATTATAGGCGTATAATTTGTTTTAAGAAGCTAAATCTTGAAAAGAGGAAAAAACTGTTGTTGAGCAAGTAAACGAAAAATGTTACTTTAAAAATATCTACTTTGATAAACTATAGAGAAGAGTATGATATGTTATATTCTATAATATAAATGGATTAGGATTAAATAGTATAATTTACTGCAACAAGTTATTGTTAACAGGAGCTTACAGCAACTCATTTAACACACGTGCTAATGCATCTCATATGGGGATATTTACTTTTCCTATTTATGTTTTTTTTTCTAAAACTTTCTGTACCAAAATGGAAATAAATAAATAAATAAAAAAAAATTACGCCAATGAAGGGTGATGAGTTACAGGTACCTACTAATGGTCACCGCAATTTAGCATGGAACATGCTTTAGCCATCATCTAACGGGGCAAAAAGGTGACGAAACCGTGGAACGAAAGTAGCGCGGGATTTTGTAATGATTCTCACTTACAACCGACCCGTTTCTTGGGAGATGTATCGCCGTTAGTTTTCATCCCACGAGAATCGTTCGCCACTCGTTGAAAAGCCCTTAATTCATACGTAAATTTTATAAGTACTGCTGTGAATAAGGACGAAGCAAAACGATGTAATACTGCTGTAAATAAGGAAGAAGCTGAGATATACTCGTACCTCTGATTTTAAAAGAACTGTAAACAGCATTCGCAGTTGACACCAACATCGATTCAGTGGGTTATGTTGATGTTGTTGGATGGCTTGGTTTTTACGAATGTAATCAAAGGATCTTGAAATCTAGGCGAGATTTGGTTATGAACGCGGAGTTTTAGTTGGGATGTGTTCTTTGATGCTTTAGATGTTTTCGATTTCTCCGACCTTTGCTGTGATTGAGACTGCATTACGGTCTGGGAGCCGCCATGGTGGGTGGGTCTGGGCTCGGCTGGGTACCCCCTAACGGGCTCCGCTACTTTTGCGGCTTGGAGTGTTCTTGTTACCTACTTTTATTCTTCCCCCTCCTTTTTTTTTTAAATTACCTACGTTACCTGTCCTAGTATTATCACTTGTTCACATTCATTTGTTAGCCATTGTTTCTTGAATTTTAGCCGAAGGCTCTGAGCAGTACTAACCATCCGGGGGTCTAGGGGGCTTGATTTTTTTTTGTATATTATTAAATAATATTAATATGAAATTTTCATGAGTAACGTGAAGTAAAGTTAACAACCATATCAGGTTGAATTTTTGTCCAACTGCCCGGCGTCGCAGATGTCATCAACTGTCTTCCAAAGGAAAAATCGTAATTTGTTCTAATGATTTCGCTAATGGCTAATCATTACCAGAAAAGTTATAAAAGACCTGCAATACATAAAACACGGAGTTAAGAAGAATGATAACTTAACGTTATTGTTTGTTTCTGATTATTGCTTAACCGTCGAAATCGATGCATCTTTGTAACTCACTATTCTCGTGGAAATAGACAACGTTCTTAACTCCGTTTTGGTTTATTATTTTCAATAATGAACCTTTGGAATTGATAAAAAATTTGATATAAAGGTATTGTTTTTCCATCAATTTAAGATAGTATAGAATTTTTAGAATTTTTTGAGACCACGCGGAGCTCTTTAGGACAAACCGTTCGCTCCTTACGCGAATTTAAGGGTTGGACGTTCGATAAATCAGAAACACGAGTGTGAATCGCAAAAGAGGCCTAATCTCCGTTCAAATGTTAGCTGGCCGAAATGCGATCGATGTTTTTCTTCAAGTTGGTTGGTGGTAACAATGGCAAAGCCATGTACTTCGCAGACGATTGATCTATATCTATAAATAAACCTTTGTGTAATAATTTGCAGCGTTTTTTAAAATTATAATGGTGTTTCCACAATCTCGTCGTAAGTGATTTTATTCGTATCTGCGATACCGCCCACGATCGATCTTCCGGACCCTAATTTCGGTGATCTCACGGGAACCAGCTAAATTATTAAACCAGCTAATGGTCGTTGGTACATCATATTGAAGAGTGCTTCTAATTTTTTTTTAAATTTTACCTAGTGGATGTGGCTTTTATTTGATGGTATTATCAATAAACTATTCTGGTTTCGAACGGTTGAAAGCTAGTTAATAGGATCCTGTTTCTAAACTACGAGTAATAATTAGTATCTATTGCTAAACTATTAATTGGCGTTTTATTAATTGGCTTGAATTACAGTCAGCAATACCTCACACTATGGTGTCTTTTATGCTGACTGGTCGTAAATTCAGTCATATTTGACACCGGAAGTTGAATATTGTCAATAACACTCCTTCCATCTCCTCTTATGCCCTTGAGGGCCTCATAAATTCATCATCGTTCACTATCAAATTAAACTTCATTAATCCTGTACAAAGTTGATCTTGAACTAGTAAAGGGTCGAAGGGCTCGCCGAAGCATATCGAAGAGCAAACATTTCGGTTTTGAGGGTAGGGGTGGTTTAGAGGGTAGAAGTAAATGTTTGAGTTGGCGGTTGATTGGTTGACGGACTGGTTCCTCTGAGAGCAAGAACTGCTCCTTGGGGGGGGGGGGGGGGGGGTCAGCCAACGTCGTGAGTTGTGGCTATTTGCTGGTTTCTACGAATTCGCTGGTATTGGTGCAATACTCCTGTAGGCTAGTTGTAGTACGTACGGAACAAATTGTTTAGTAAAACTGCATGCAAGGGGACTTTCCTTTAGATGAGAAGTAGATCTTTCAATTCCAATCAGTAAAAGATGAAATAAATTAATCATTACCTTCCTATTTCATAAACTAACTTCATCATTACGACAGGTAGATAACATTCCTAGCATCATGAGACCCCTAGAACTATATCCAATGATGGATACCAATAACGTAAATATAACCCTTTCTTCCTCTTCCTCCCCTGAGGCTTCAGTACCTATGAGCCCCCCGAAATTGTAGTAAAAAGTAAGTAAAGTAAACAACAACCATTTCAGGTTGGATTTTCGTCCGACTGCCATTCCTGGCGTCATCATCAGCTGTCTTCCTAAGGGAAGATCCAAATTCTGATCTGGTGATTTCGCTCATGGCTTCCCATTGCCTCACCACCCTGGGTTAGGTCGAGGGAGGCTTTGAAAAAATCGGCTTTGAAAAACCACCCGTGGATCAGATAGCTTTGGTGTATTGTCTTGGAGGCGTCAGCTGTGACGCGACGGTCGTAAGCACTGGAAATGGGTTTAATACTATCATCAGCCACGTTCGAGACGACTCTCTAGGGGGCAAAGACATAATATCAGTCGTTACTGAACACTTTTGCGATGAATTCAAAAGAAAATATTACTTATATCCTAGAGAGAGCAGAAAAGCCAAGTGGAAACTCAAAATCGCTGCCATGGGAATTGTGGTATCATCATATGTTTCCCAGGTGTTGTGTTTAGGGTCGCTGTTAGAAACGCCGGACGCCAGGATGCTTCCAATTAATTCATTCTAATTTTTCCAATGTGAAATTCTTTTCTGGTGAATAAATCTTTTCACCGTTCCGCATTTACATTGTACTTATTTCACAGGAATCATTCACACTTTGTCAACCATCTCCACAAGCTCAAGGTTCATTGAGAGAGTCTGCGATGGACTTTAACCCAGAATTTAACTTGTCTCCAGTACTCTGAGACTTTAACCCCACAATATCTCAAGCCAGGTTCGAGGCTCTTCTGTTGACTCTCATTCCTAAGTTCACGGCTCCGATTCATCAAGCTTCGATCGGAGCGGGTGTGGAGAAAAATCAAATTTCGAAGGTGGTTCTGTGCGGTGGGGTTCTCAAAGTGCCTAAAATGCGCTCTGTGGTGAGTAGCATGTTAGACTGTGAAATCTGCTCTGGCCTCAACCCTGACGAAGTTCTGGCCTGTGGAGCAACTCAACAAGCTGGCCTTCTGGGCGGCCACTCGGACGGTGTGGGAATCTCCGAAGCCTCCAGAGAGCTTCCTCTTCTCGAAACTCCTGTTCACGTTCAGGTAAACGATCAAGAAGTTGTGATGGGTCCGGGAGTCATGCCTATTTCCCACTTCATGAATTTGTCCGTCGAGGAGCCCAAAGTTGAAATTTCTGCCAAGCAGGAGCAACCTTCAGATTCCTTCAAGGGCCAGGGCGTAACTGAGTGTTCTGAAGCTGGGGATTTGGAGATTCACATTCGCCTGACAGTGGATAACGAATTGGTGACCGAAGCAGTCAACACGGAAACCATGGAGCTTCAGAAAGTCACGTTCGCTCTTCAACCAGTTTGTTGACGTAATTTCGGCCATTAACTCCACACGTCCACGGATATCTCTTATTATATTGTATCATTATAAGGATAGGTACGTTATCGTTACATTCAAGTGATAGATTATATTATATAATCCTGAAAGTCGAGGCGGCAAACCCCGAACGCACGAAAACACGCCGCAGGAGCGAGATTTGAACGCAAGACCTCCCTCGGTAGTCGGTTCGTGTCTCGCATCTAAAGAACGCATGTCAGGGCGATCGCGGTAAATCCGAAATTGTATACCATAAAATAATCCATGGTACACGATATCCATCACATGAACGAGCCTGATTTATTTTAAAATTTGCGCACACCCCATTGAAGTCCATATCTGCCCTCTTTCCACCGGTACCAATATAGCACTATAAAGGTGATGTCGTCAATATTTTATCTGTGAGTTTTGTTGGTTAGTTCGAGATCTGATTTTAAGGTAAATGATTCCAAACCCCTGATAGAACCCTGAAAACTGGTACGAAAACTATGTACGTTCAACTATGTAGAATTGTGTTTCTAGAACATATTCTAGTTTCTTCAGGGCGTATTCACTTCAAACTTTGGCGTCACACTGAGCCTTCAAATAATGATTAGTGTAAATCCTTTCATGTAGGACATGGGTTCCCTTCAGGACGTCCGATTGTTTCAACAACTCAAATTTATTAATTTCAAATAATATAAAAAGATATTGAAAGGTATTCATAATAATCTCCATTTGATAGTTCACAAGATGACATAAATCGCCCCCAACTGAATAAATTCATTATTTGTCTTACTGGACAAGTGCAGATTTGCTAGGGTTCTATCAATTCCACTATTATAGGGTCATTTGCTGTTATAGCACCTTAATGAAATTTGGATTTTGTAATCCACCGTTATCAGTCGTTCAATTATCGTTGTTTCTGACCTCAATCGAATTCTGAACCCTCAAAATCTCCCTTTCTCATCATTCATTGTGAAAAAGTTGTGCACTGTTTGAAATCATCGCAGCGCATTTATATCAGGTTTCCTCTCCTAATGAAAGCACCGAGCAAACGAGGAACACTAGCTAACAGGGAAGGGGATTTTGTGATATGAAGGGACTGGAAGCTGCCCTTAGGGACCCCAGACGGGGCGAGCATACTAAGGGCTCTTAAATACAAACAGTTTTACCTCGCCTAACCCTACAGCTCCGAACGGCAGGCATACACATTTCTAAACGAGAAATCCTATTAGATTCAGCCCATCACGTCCGCCCCTTATTGCTACTACGCGTCGACGAGAGAAACTAGAAAACGCGAAGTTGAAAACACCGATAACGACGAGATAAAAATGATTAATGTTTGTATGGGTATGTTTGAAGAATGGGTCGTGCTAATTTTGATTTCGTTGTTCTCGCAATCAAGTAAATCTTTGGAGAAGGGTCTAATTGGACACCTTTAGATAGATTTCTGCTTCTGGACGCCTGTTCTTCAGTCCGAATTCTCAAATGTTGCTTCTGGACGCTTGTAAGATTCTTCAGTAAGAATTCTCAAATTCTGCTTTTGGAGCTGAAATGTATTTCAGAATTGGAATCATTCTTCCAAATTAAAATATCATACGACATCACTAAGGAGAATAGTTCGTTGTGATCATATTCTAGGAATATGTTGAATGCATAATGTCGAAGCATTGTAATGAACATGAAATCTCAATGGTTTTGTTCGCCTGTTTCCGTGCTGATTGGAAGTCACATTTAATTTCCAGAGCTCTTGTAGCGATTCCTAAATGTTGGGAAAGTTTCTTGAGATGATGCATCTTCGGATGCGTTAGTGTCGGTACCTACTCAGCTTCTGCCTTTGACAATGCCTCTGTCCGCTGTTTTCTCGATTCCCACGAAATGACAGCTCCGGCGAATTTAAAACAGTCAACCCTTTCAGGTTTTATCAATTTATTTTGTTTGTCGTGGGTCTCTCAAGCCTCCCCTTAAGGACCCTAACTCTTCTCCTCAGAAGTTAGTTGAAGGGTGAATTTTACAGAAAAAAAACAATTTACCGTTGAGTAATAAATTGCTGCGTTTTTTCCCAATATTTTCTGCGCAACAAACCTCCACTTGATATACGTTTTATCTATGAAAGATCTTTCCAGAGAACTAGGGTTTCTGCTTGTTCTCACCAAACTCTAAAACCTAATATAAGATCTCATTAGTGAGCAGTGAAGTTGCGATATATTCTTCTTCTTTTTTATAAACACTCATAACACTTCGTTATTTGGTTGAACATTTTTATTCTTAAACTCTGAACGTATCTGAACTTTTATCTTACTCGTGAAAGAACAATGACAACCAATTTATATAATCACATGAAAACTAATTTAGGGCCAAAATTATTGCAAGAAGAAATTAAACCTTGAAATTTGAGTATTAAATTTTGCTGCCAAAAATTATTTGAATATAATGAAGTATCGCTTTCGCGACATCCAGCGCAAAGAAGTGCCCACAAAGCCGCTTTGTCCTTGGAGAAAAATGTGTAAAGGTTACGCCTTTTCCAATTCAGATGTTGGTTTATCTGCATTTTTATCCATTTTTGAGTTTCTCTCATCTGTGGTTTTTCTCAGTTGACCCTGCAGAAAACACACCTCGCTTTCCCGGAATATGAACACTGAGTATAAGGTCCTCCGACGTTAATGATGATTATGATTTTTTCACCCTGTGTGTTGGCGTTGCATGAAACTTCGTCCTTGCTGTCCTTGTTGTCGACGCTGAAGTAGAGATGTCAGAGAGAGATGTGTGTAGAGATGTGTTAGAGATGTCTGTGGGTTTCGAAATTCCAGGTTCAAAAGCAATTTTATTTTTGGGTCCTAATTTTTTCGGTTCTTCCAGTCCACAAATCTCCTCCTTCGCTCCACAAGTCCAAAACTTCGCACTCCTGACGCCAGATCTGCTGTTCTTTAGCAATTAAATTTTGAAGAACTTCCTTTCTATTCCGTAATTCCGCTCGCTTTATTTGAACATGTTTGCGTTTGATGATTTGTTCAGATGCACGCACTGTCCCTTTCAAAAGTTCGTTGTCCAAATTTTTTTCATACTCATCCACCACTGTTTCGAGAAATTCGATGGATCGATTCCTCATTTGCACCAGTACACTGTAAATGTTCATAATTGCTAGTATACATTCTCGTTTTTCTTCCACCGATCAAAACCACGCTCTACTACCACTGAAGTAAAGTTTTGATATATTATTCTTCTTCTTTATAAACACTCATAATACTTCGGTATTTGGTTGAAAATTTTTATTCTTAAACTCTGAACTTTTTAATGTTACTCGTGAAAAACCAATGACATAAACCTCAAAATTTGAGTATTAAATTTTGATGCCAAAAATTATTTGAATATAATGAAGTATCGCTTTCGCAACAAGCAGAACCTATACCTACTTATTTGGGGATTTTTGCTTGTTATCACTACTGTAAAATCGATTCGAGAGGTAACAGTGATACAAAACCTCCGTCGTCGAAGAAGCTCGAAATTAATATGGCCCTATTAAATGCGAAAACCATTCGACAAACAACTCGCACGGTCTGCTGGGCCTCTCATTAGGACACGGTAACTCCGTTCCGATCTTCCTTTGTTCTTCATGGTTGGCATATTTCACCAACGTCCTAACGAGGCCGAAAAATTACTGACGTTTGATATGAGTTAACGACGAGAGTCCATTTTCGCTGTCATGAAGAGATACGAGAATCTGTCACAATGAGTGTTTACGTAGGTTTTGTTTTGAAGGGTACACTGAGTTTGAGATTTGAATGGCACGGACAAAAACGAACTAATCTCCACTTGTATTATTAATATCTACAATAAAACATTAAAAACATATCAGTGTGGGAAGTATAATTGGATGCCATTTTGCAACAACCCACAAAACACTAAGTGTTGAGAATCACCATTTGAAATTTCGGATTCCATATTTTCGTACCAATATCTCCGAGACGGGTTTCGACGTGTTCCACATGGCAATACTGTTTATCTAACCTATTTCTATGGTAAAAACCCGAAATTTTCCCTAGTTATGACAGTTAAGACGAAAATTATTGTTGCGTAACTCCTTAGAAGCACTTAATATTCGAAAGTATTGTCAAAATTAACTAACTGACATACAGTCTACCTCCGGTTTTCCTTGAGTCTTCACTTTGTAGGCATGCTAAATTACGGTAGTGGACAATTTTATCAAAACTAAATTACGGAATAATAAATAAGTGAACAATTTAGACCATAAAATTTGCTTTATTGTTGAATTTAATAAAAATCCTGATATAAATATGTAAAAACAAAAAAATTTCATAATTTCACAATGAATTTTGAAAAATTGTCATTATTGGACTTAATGTTGAGATTCCGAACTGTCAAAAATTTGTTGGTGTCGACTTGTTTTGACTGCATATTCGAGTTCAGCGACCCCAAAAACGTAAGTAGGTATACGGAGTTTCTCAATTTTACAAAGAAGTTTGTAGAAGTTATATTCAAAAGATATTGACAAAAAAAGCGTATTTCAAAAACCAAAATCAAGATTCTTTGTGCAAAAAATCTGAACAAGCCAGACTTTTGCTCCCGAGACTACCAAGGAGGCAGAAGCACATTGTTTTCACTTTTCAAGATTAAACACAAAGTTCTCCAGAATCAAAGTTTTATAGTTATATTTCCCTAATTCGGTTGTTCCATAGGTAACTAATAACAGCTGAATAAAAGGATGCAATCGGATTTGACTATTGTTGCAAAACTGAATCCCGGGCATCACAGAATACAACAATACGCTATCTGAGGTTAAATGGTTGTTGCGTATCGACGTTCATTTGCGCTACGAGTTTTGTAACAATCGTTTTTCATTTTTAGAAAAATGGCTATTGAAATTTCGACCGAAATAACCATTGGAGGTGAATCAAGGTGACCAAATGAAGTAAAATATATATGTTTTTTTTGGGACATCAAATTATTGGTAGAATGAGGCAAGATGACAAGTGAATGTCTCATTACTAGGGCTCGGATCGATATGCTCTATAAAATCCCCCAATATGCCCTGAAAACCACCCCGATATGCCCGTAAACATGCACGAAAAACCCATAAACATGACCTTGAAAATTTAATGTGCGCTGTAGAAACTAGCTTTTGCCCTCCATTTTTCACAGCGCAATTACATCACAGACTCAACAAAAATACAGAAAGTATGGAAAGAAGGAAGAAACATAGGTAACTCACTCATATGTACACTTTATTTGACCTTATATTACTATTTTTTTTCGGATTTACATTCTTAGCGCATAGGTACATATTATATCAGTCAGTTAATACATTGGATTGTACAACTAAATGTTTTTTCCAAATCTCAGGCATGCGTGATTTTCCTAAGTCATTCATTAGCAGTTTCAAACGTGAGAAAGACCGCTCTATATCTACGGAAACGAAAGATAAAAACTTGCAATATCTGAAGGGGTGAATTCAGATGAATTGCCGTTCAACACATTCGCCAGCTTGATTGCAGTTGACCAACCTTACCTGACATGCCTTGCTTGAAAAGTACGAAGTAAAGGAATTCTGAGAGGGTAATTCGGAAAATACGCCGATCTCTTCTGAAAATTTCAAAAAATATACTCTGCCGAAACACCCCAAATATGCTTTTAAAAAAGAAAGTGTTGAAATATGCATTTATATGCTCTATAAATTTAAATTTGGGACTCCAAATTCGCTTCAAAAAGGTGTATTTGGGCTATTTATAGCTGGGGCATATCGCCAACGTAATATGCAAATATGCTCGATCCGTGCCCTACTCATTACCTTCTATCAAAATTAAGTCATGATATCATTAATATCAAAATTAGGTAATAATTGTAAGAATTAGCTTCACGATAATGTCTTAAAAAGCTCTAGTGATTGTACGTCTCTTTTTGTACAAATAATGTGAATTAGCAATATTGACCCCTCATACATCATCCCCCCTTCCCACTATATTTCCTATCCGGATCAACTCCCCATTGAACCACAACATTCGAATCGATCGATGTTGTTCATTTCAGCACCAAAATTGGTCAACAGTTCACGAAAATCTTTTCAATGCAGCTCAACAACACAGAGGAAAAGGACTGGACCTAAATGATATCCCGCGCGAAATGAGTTTTTCAAGCCCCTTTCCACAACCCCAATCAATATCCGGCTTGTTTACATAGTACACAACCGGCAATTTCCCTTTTAAGCTTTTCCCGTGAAAAGCCTCATATCAAAACGCGACCACTCTTGATGAAAAACCGAAGTCCGTAGCGACAAAACAGAAAGGGCAAGAAAAATATATTAATCCTTTCTCCGAATGGTGCAGTTGGTTGGAAACTACCGCCGGTACAACAAAAACAAAGGCTTCCCGTTACCTCGAAAAAACACAACCAGTTTCGAGTGTTGGAAGGGAGGGGGGGGGGACATAGTCCTATTTTGATTTATTGAGATCATCAATATTATTTTCTGATTGTAATTTGTTGAGGAGAATCACTCATTGCAATTCAGAAAATTTCCTCAATAAACAAATTAGTTTAAGCTACCCACCATAACCCTTGTGTTACCCTCAGGATTCTCCGGCCTAGGAAACGATATTTTGTTCGTTGTAAGAATCTGCCATACTCGATTGACGATGTGCAGCGAATGACATGTAACAATATAGGATGAATTTCAGATTGAAATTCACCTTATTGCTCATAATTAGTCAGAGGAGGGTGTGACGACCCTACCCCTTCAAACCAGTGATTAGATTAATCAGCCGGCCCGAAGAGGATATCGATTCATATCTCTATGAATCAGAGATCTCTAAAGGCGTAGCTCCAACAAATCGGGAACCAACCAATTGGTTTGTCCCGTATAAAATGTAGGGTCGTTACACTTCTCTCCCTAAAACGTACTTCTGGGTTTCAAACAGAAGTATGTTTGAAAAAAGTCAAAGGGACTGAAAATAGCATGAAGCCCAGGAAAGGACGTCTGGAAGCTTCAAGGGAATTCCTCCATCGTAATGGTACTATTCAAAAAGAAGAAGAAGAAGAATGCCACGAATGGGTCATTTATGCCACGAATGGGCCATTTATACATAAAAGAATAAATCAATGGAACTGAGGAGAAAGCAAACTAAATAAAGAATACGAACGGCGAAACATTCAAGTGTAATGATTGAAAAGGCAAACTTAGAAAAGGCTTATAATAATTTCTTTTATATTATAAAAGAAAAACGTAATTGAAATTAATAAAATGCCAGATTGGCAAAGCCTGACAAGGGAATGAGTTTAATTGCCGGATTGGAGAAATGAATGAATTTAATTGCTGGATTGGCGAAGTTTAATAAGGGAATGAATTTAATATAATTTAATAATATAGAGATTCCTTCTGGAATTCTCTTTGGGTAATTCCTTCTGGAATTCCCAAGAAAAAGTGGAGGGGAAATGATGAAATAAATTCAGTGCATTTCCACCAAACCACGCTCTGCTACCATGTAACAATATAGGATGAATTTCAGATTGAAATTCACCTTATTGCTCATAATTATTCAGAGGAGGGTGTGACGACCCTACCCCTTCAAACCAGTGTTTAGATTAATCAGCCGGCCCGAAGAGGATATCGATTCATATCTCTATGAATCGGATATCTCTAAAGGCGTAGCTCCAACAAATCGGGAACCAACCAATTGGTTTGTCCCGTATAAAATGTAGGGTCGTCACAGACATCAAGCTGTAACGATTGTGCAGAGCTCAAGCCAAGATTTTTCAAGATTGAAGGCGTGCTAATCAAAGCAACAGCGCCGTTTGAGAGGCTCAATCTGGATTTCAAAGGGCCTCTTCCTTCCTGTTCACGTAAACGCTACTTGTTAACAGTTGTAGATGAGTGCTCTCGCTTTCCTTTTGCATATCCCTGCTCAGATTTAACAGCATCCACAGTAATCGATCGTCTAACCAAGCTTTTTTCAACTTTCGGAATGCCTTCATATATCCACTCTGATCGTGGCGCTGCCTTTATGTCTGCAGAACTTAAACATTTCTTGACGTCACAAGGCATAGCTACGAGCAGAACAACCGCTTACAACCGTAGGAGAAATGGCCAAATCGAGAGATTTAATGGAATAATTTGGAAGATAATTCAATTGGCACTCCGCTCAGCTGAGTTAGAGGACAGAAATTGGGAGCAGGCTTTGCATTCAGTTAGATCACTTCTGTGCACAGCTACCAATACAAATCCGCATGAGAGGATGTTCCACCATACACGGAAATCAGTAAATGGCCAATCGATCCCTAGTTGGCTGTCAACGCCAGGGAAGGTACTGATAAAAACCCTACCAGTGCCAGGAAGAAAGTACGCTCCAACTGTTGAGATGGTGGAACTCGTGGAGGTAACCCTCGTTACTCGTATGTGCGGCTAGCAGACGGTAGAGAAACTACTGTCTCGAACCGACACTTAGCACCTGCAGGGGAAGCTTCACTTTTCCCTTTAACGTCGACACCGAGAATCCCCAAGATATCCAGACCAAGATCCTGGTGAAACACCGCTGGATCTTGATTCAGAATCAATATCGCCACTCGTCATGCTTCCGCCACCATCTTTAGACCCAGATCAAGAAAACGCAGGATCTTTGGAACAGGGTAAAATCGAAACTCCTGTTACCAGAGTCGACCTAGAGCTGAAGAGTTCCAAAAGACCGGAACAACCACCAAAATATCTGGAGGACTACGTTCAATAAAAAGAAGGGGAAAATTTTATAATACGCCATATATCACATGTTGCATTTCCAACACTACGTTCCTAACGCTACTTTCCAAAAATTCCTAATTCATTATCTCGTGTTCGTTCGGTGAATAAAGCCTAATATTCCGAGGCAATTCTTACTATCATTACAGTGGGGGCCCCTCATAAATAGCCGTTGGCTCAAGCCAGGACTTCACCTCACCCTGGTGGAAAGCTTACGGCAGTTATTTGAAACCTAATGAATTGTTTTCATTCAAAAAACACCTTGCCATTCTTGCTTAAATTCTAGCTTATTCAAATTCAACTTTTGGTAAACAAACCACAACTTTTGGAATAAGATTCGCTTGCAGGGCGTATTCTTGCGTGTGAAAACTGGTCCATTTTCAAGCCATCTTAAAACCAATCGACCTCGTATATTCAAGCGGTCGAACATAAGCGATAACACACGGAGAATGTACAAAAACCTTACCCTGAGTAGTTTACTGTTCGGATACCAAGGTATCTGGTAACAGTTACTGTATCGTTTTCTTGGCGCACTGGGCGGATATTGCTATGTCTGGTAACAGTAGCTATCCCTCTTCAAACCTACCTCTAACGACTAATTTATTGATAAAGTTTTTTTTTCCCCTATGCCATTTGGCCATTGGCTATTCCGCGATGCGGCCTCTTGCAGCCCAATATATTTTGGATGTCTTCGACCATCTGGTGTCGTCAGGAAGAAAGCTTTGTCTTATGTCCTCAAGTTGAGGACAGCCAAATAAATAGTCGGTTGTCATCATTTCTGTCGTCTGGCATAGTGAGCAAGTTGGACTGTCCTTGACTCGAATTTTGTGGAGGTGGGCGTTAAGGTAATCGTGACCTGTTAGGTGTCGAAAACCTGCCACAGACTCTTTGCGCGTCAAATCTTGCGGAACGCGATTATCTTTCTCCAGCAACCCGCTCCATCGTCGACCCTCTGCCGCGCGGCGTTGGCCTTCAGTTTTTCTGCTACCGAGTACTTTATGCACCGCTTTGCAGCTGGAAAAGGTGTCGGGACAGCTGGCATCTCCATCTAAGATCCTTCCTTAGCTAGTGCGTCAGGTCGCTCATTGCCCAGGATACCACAGTGGGAAGGGATCCATTGCAAAGCAATCCTGATTTCATTTCTGGTCAGTTTTTCCATATTCTTTCTTCCCCTCATAACATCCAAGGATTCGGTTTGCGAGTTAGTGGTGAGCGCTTGGATGGCTGCCTGTGAATCAATCAGAATGACTGCTCGACGTCGTCTGGATTTCTCAATCAGATCCAGAGCCAATACCACTGCCCGAATCTCGCCATCAAAGCTAGTAGCCAGCCTTCCCACTGGAGCTGCAACACTTCCTGCAACAGAAAACGCCCCGGCTCCTCCATTTCTTGTCGCACCGAGGGCTGATCCGTCAGTATAGACTCGTAGCCAGTCTGGCACTGGATAGTGAGTCGTCAATGTCTCCAGAGCCACAGCTCTCAATTCATGTGGTGGAAACCTTTGAGACGGGCATCGCCAGATCCAAGCAGCCAATCGCTGTTGGTTCCGGGAGAGTTCCTGCCAGAGATGGGAAAGGCTCATGTTCCCCGAGCGTCTCAGGGAGGCTATACAGCTCCTGCAGATCTCCCACTGTAGAGAGGAAGGTACCCTGGGTCGTAAGTCGAGCAGTGGCTGGCTTGTACTCCGACCAGTAAGAGTCGGATAAACATGGTAAAACAATAGATCATGGATATGTCCATTGTTGTAGGTGTAATTGAAAATTAAAATGATGAATCTGTAGGAAACCAGAAATTTGCCCTCAATGAAGAAGCCAATCAAATCTGTTGAGGCTTCAATAAGAAAGGCATTTAGTCTGAAATAAAAATCTGCGTACTCATGGGCAAACAAAATTAATTTTTAAAACATTATTTTATTTACGAACGAATTGGAAACACTACACACGACACCTACATCACATAAGCCATCTGATAATAGAGATAACCAAGGTTTTTGAGCTCTGGAAGGTTCATCTTATCTTCGCTAAGCAGCGCTCACGCCGTCCCACCACTTCCTTCCCCTGATGTTCCTCAATTTTTGTCGCAAAATCAAAGTGGGCAAAAATTCCTTGACCACCAGCCAAAAGATATATTTTTGTCAAAATAATTACATTTTATGCGAGCTCCTATAATTGAAATTTGCATCATGAGGCTCTGATGGCCAATTTTATAAGGGCATCATCATACCCAATACGTTTGCACGAATTTGGGATGAATATAATTATTCAAGGTAGAAAACCGTTGAAGGACTTCCCGTAAACTGATATCAATACCATGAAATAATGACGGCATCAATTTAGCGCTTCGGTAGAGAAAATGCTGCGATAGGGAGGAGAAATGGCGTATTTCCTGTCACTCGATAGCCTGAACAAGCAATTACCGCGGGAGCGTCGAGTGTCTATCACATTTTCACGTGTTTCATTAAAGGGAGTTGATGGAACATGCTAGCCGATTTCTGCCTGTGCTCCCTTAAAATAGCGGAGTATACAGATCATTAGCGATCTCGTGTGAAGAAACGGTCTCTTGCAGGGGAATAAATACGAAAACCTCCTAGACGTTCTGAAAGTGATCACTAGGACCTGCATTTGTCGGTCTAAAGTAGTCAATGTTATTCGTGAGCAACATATAAAAACGTAGAAATTTCAAGATAGGCAGGGAAATAGACAACTCTTGGGTTCACTCTTCTCCTTCCGAAATCAGACTAAAGATTTTTCTTTAATTAATATCTATAAATAAACCCCAAGGTGGTGACGTCCTCAGCGTCTCTCGATTTTCGCGGAGTTTTTGACAGGGGCTTCACTTGTTAGGCATTTTCTTCTACGATTTTTTTTCCTCTTGGGTATTCCCGGTGTTAAACGTTATTCTAGGACTCTAGGGATTTGACTTGGATTTCCAGAATCCAAAATTGAGGCAATTTCCCCATTATTCGTTTTATCCGTGTGACGTCACACAGAATGGATGTTGGAAGAAGAAGGAGAAGAAGAAGAAGAATAAGAGTAATCTCCCTGAAAGGCGGCCATGTCGACTCCGTTGTAAACAAAGATTGTATAGAATATTGCTTAGGTTTTTCATTATGCCAATCTGTGCGGTTATTAGTTGCTCTTCTCGTCCCGGAAGCGGTATTCAATTTTTTGGTTTGCCAAAAGTGATTAGAAACAGTGTGCAAAGACAAGAAACTTTCCGAAAAAAGAAGAATATCAGCCTTTTGACGTCGCTGCTTCCCAGCCTTCTGACAACCATGATTTTCGATGAACTGACACTTTTATAACCAGCTTCAAATCATCTTATTATTATTATTTGTACACGTTTTCTTTTTCATCATTTAGGTATTTGTTTGTTTCCCCGGGAAATATCATGTTGTTCACCTCTTGAAACCAACTGCTCATCACGAAAATTCTGTAATCTTCACATCAAGTTCATGGTGTAGGTACTGCCTATCGTTAATTCTGTGCGAATTGTATATTGTTTCAATGTACAATGAAATTTCTGAATAAATTGCGTGTTTTTCATTGAATGTTGTATATTATTCCATTATATCAACACACCTAACTACAGATCTACAATAAACAGACGATGGGAGTCAGCTCACGTAAGTAAGTACCATTTAGGGTTTCAAGGAAAGAAGTTACAATAGTTATGAAGTTTACCTTTGAAAAATACCTTCTTTTCTAATAATGGTAGGTATTTGGTTCATTATGGATATCTGCATTTAGTTGTTGCGTCTATAAGTTCGAGTATCAATCATAGTAGGATTGATCTGTACTACTTCCCTGTTTGTGAAAGTCTGTATATGCGTGATAGTTAGAAACAAAACACTTGCTCTAAACTATCTAGAGATATGTTGTTGGATAACTAATGAACCAGTAGGTAGGTAGCTACTGAATAATCGGTAGTTATTACTTATATGAGACCCAAAAAAATGCATTGAGAACTCTGGAAAATCTAGGTTTGTGGTGTTCACTACGTACTTTCTAAAGGCGAATACGCTCAACCATCAGTAGGTAGGAACGTTTTATATTGCAATCTAAGGTCAGATTGGGATGTAAATAGGCACTTGTCTCTGGTTCTCTATGTGAGTAGGTATCTATTATCGATCAACCCACCTAACTACAGATCTACAATAAACAGAATATCAGTTCACATAAGTAGGTACAATTTAAGGTTTCAAGAAAAGAAGTTCGTAGGTACAACATTTATAAAATTTACCTTTGAAAAATACCGTCTTTAGCAGTTAGTTGTCTGTAAGTTCGTATATCACTATATCTATCGTAGTAGGTTTGATCTGTACTTCCTTTTTTGTGAAAGTCTGTACGTCCGTGATAGGTAGAAACAAAACACCTCCTCTAAACTATCCAGAGATATGTTGTTGGACAAACAATGAACAAGGAGACAGAGAGCCACTGCAAAATCGGTAGTTGTTATGTTTGAGACCCAAAAAAATGCAGTAAGAACGCTGGAAAATCTAGGTTTCTGGTGTTCACTAGGTACTTTCTAAAGGTCAATACGATCAAAATCATCAAAAGGTAGGAAGGTTTCATATCACAATGTAGGATCAGAAAAGGATGTAAATAGGCACTTGTCTCCAGTTCTCCATGTAAATAGGTATCCAAGTACTAATACGTTTGTTCAATGTGGCGAATAAATATTCAAATTTTCATTCTGAAAAACTTATTTCGAGAGTTTTTAATTGACACTAATGTTTGTGTCAGCCTGGTTTGCTTGTCAGCATGACAGTTGACACCTGTCATGTCCCTGTTCTTTGTGTCAAGACCCCTCAGAGTCTGTATCAGCTATTTGCAATCTGATCGCTACTTACGATTACATAATTGCTATAAAAGAATAGAAAGAAGAAAATAATGAATATACCACTATCATTCTGTTTGCATACCAAGAAATAGGACCTGTGTGGTATGTAAATATAATGACCTTGCTGACAGCGAGTCAAAATGGCGCCCTTTCACGACCAGCTGATCGGGTAAGCTGAGAAGGTTAGGTTTGATAACCTAGGGTAGGCTAAATTGAGTCTCACGGATATCACCTATACAGATTGAAA
This sequence comes from Apolygus lucorum, assembly GCA_009739505.2. Classification (NCBI taxonomy): domain Eukaryota; kingdom Metazoa; phylum Arthropoda; class Insecta; order Hemiptera; family Miridae; genus Apolygus; species Apolygus lucorum. The sequence continues at coordinate 27,547,341 of CM019172.2, forward strand.
ATTAATAATGGAATAGAATTGTTTTGAAAAATTTCAGCCTAATTCGACCATGGTGTCACTAGTGTCACCGAAAACATCTCAGGAACTCCACAGATCTCCCATGGTGTCACCAGAGTAACCAAATTTAATTCTAATTTTAAATTTAACGGACAGCAGAATTGTTTTTTGGACTATTGGAAGTCTCAAAATAGAGTTATGACAACAATTTCCAAGGAAATAGATTTTAAAAATTTCATGTTTTTAAATAATTTTTTGATGCCTATTAACTTTCAAAAAATGCATTAATTTTTAAATTGCAATTTAAAGTTAGTAAATGTACCGTGGGGCAGCTGTGGAATTACTAAGATGTTTTCGGTGACACTAGTGACACCATGGTCTAATTATGGTTAAAAGTTGTTTTGTGTAGTTAGTTTTCTTCAACAATTCTGACTTACCACACTACTTAGTGGTGAATACAGAGTGTCCCTTGTTAAGGACCGAAAAACTTCAGGATTCGATTCTACAACTATTTTAAGTAAGAAAATGTCTCCTAGCAATTTTGTTTTAATCCTTGTTTATCCAAGTTTTTTTTAATTTAAGGATTTTTTGGGAGTGTTTGACTTATGTCTACAAAAATTACCATAACTACCATAAATAACTACTTTAGTTTACTGTTAATTTAATGTTATTCGTGAGGAATACATAGAAACGTAGAAATTTCAAGATGGGCAGCGAAACGGACAACTCTTCGCCTATTTTCGTTTTATTAACCTCTACAGGGTGTCCCATAAGTTATCCACCAAACTTCGGGAGTAGTTTCTACAAATAATTTGCAACAAAAAATGCCTCGTGGAATTTGTTTCAACACCCTTTAATTCCGACTTTTTTGACTTTCAAGATTTTTTTTCGTGTTTTCGACCTTACACCATCAAAACTGTCATAACTCCCTTAAATTGCTCTAAAATATTAAAAATAAGGATACCGTTGGAAAGAAGGTGAAATTCTGAATATATAGTCTTTGACCAGTTGAGAAAACTGAACGCTAGAAGAGTGTTTTTACCTCAAACTTAAAAATTTGCCAATTTCTGTTTTTTTTTTAATGTTGATGATTTTTCCTCATTGAAACAAGGTATTTGCCAGAGGGGCTCAAAAGTTATCAAGTTTTTAGAGACCACGTGGAGCCCTGGAGGACAAACCGTTCGCTCACTGAGCGAACTTAAGGTTTTTTTTTTTTGGCAGGCAGGTGAGAAAATCCATAGGAGAAAAGCAGGTGAGAGATCCATAGGTGGAGCTGGATCTCGTAAGATACCTGGAAGGATCCGCATCTTCCGGTTATGTGGGATTCAAACCCACTAAACAAACACCTCCTTTTCTCCCATTTAGGAGCTCAGCCCGGAACTGTTTAACACATTACTTCGGGCTGAGTCCTGGGGCGTTTAATCAGTTCTGGGAGGAGGCGGACCAGATGCTCCCTCCTCTCTCTTTCTCGTTCTAATAGTAACTTCCTTGTCAAGATGCTTTCTGTGTCCTCTACCACAGCAGTCCTGCTCCTTTCACCTTCAAGCATCCTGCTGACAACATCCTCTGCTGTTGAACTATGAGGAGCTATCAAGGTCTGCCCTCAGCTGGTCTCTTTCAGGCGCCCATTTGGTGCATTTGAAGAAGGTGTGGAGCACATCATCGTCCTCTTTGTTCTGGCAGTGTACACATGTTGGGGCAGATACCTTCCCAATTGTATGCAAATAGGCATAAAAAAGTCTACGTCCTGTAAAGAACTGCATAAGGAAGAAGTTCACTTCTCCATGTTTCCTTTCAATACACGTCTGAATGTTTGGCACCAGCCGTGCAGTCCATCTTCCTCTTTGTTCTCCTCTCCATATATTTTGTCATTTTGCCTTGTGCGCTCCCTTTCTTCCTTTGCTATGCAGGCCCTGTTTCCTTCATCCCTTCTCTCAAAGATTCTTTTCGTCTCTGAAGCCATCAGATGAATGGGTATGAGGACAAAGATAGCGCGTTCTGATACTGTTCGGTAAGCATAGGCGATTCGTAGGGCTCCTCTTCGCTGCACAGCATAATCTCTGTCGGAGATTTGCCACACTCATTGCGTCTGCCTATACCTCCGCTCCATACAAGAGAATAGACTGCCCCACTGTCATCATTAGGCGTCTCTCGCACGGTCTTGGGCCGTTTATGTTCTTCATGAGGTGACAAAGAGCTGCTGTTTTTTGTGCTGCTCTATCTGCAGTTCTTCTTATATGTTCACCAAAAGTGATTCTAGTATCCAACATGACTCCAAAATATCTGACTGCTGGTTTAGTTGTTATTTCGGCATCTTCAATCCGCTGTGGGATGATGGTAGGTATGCGCTTACGCGTGAAGATGACCACCTCAGTCTTTGCTGTAGCTAGTCCAAGGCTATGGTCGGGATATGGCACTTTCCTTAGCATTGACCGATTTTGATGAAATTTGGTATGCAGGCTCCATTTGGGGTTTAGTTGTGCCCCGAAGATTTTGGTTGATGCAGATCACTCCTAAGGGTAGAATAATAAAGGGTTGGAATTTTTAAAACGTCCTAACTCAAAAAATGTGTACGTAAGTGTTGTTTTTTCATCAATTTAAGATAGAATAGACATTTTTGAGGCCACGCGGAGCCCTATAAGACAAACCATCGGTTCCCTACGAGAATTTAAGGGTTGGATTTACGATAAATTAGAAACACGAGCGTGAATAGCAAAAGAGGCCTGATCTCCGTTCAAATTTTAGCTGACCGAAATGTGATCGATTTTTTCTTCAAGTTGGTTGGTGGTAACAATTGCAAAGCCGTGTTCTTTGCAGACGAGAGATCTACATAGAAAAAAAATAAACCTTTGTGTAATAATTTGCAGCGTTTTTTATTCGATTGTCTTATTCTACGTACCTTGAAACGTAAACCAACAAATTTTGAGGGGGGTTAAAATTTCCTTTTTGTTGGTCGATTCCAATTGATCATTGTTGAAAATGATAAACGAAAAGATCACCTTAAAATTGTGGTTTACTTTTACTGGTGAATATTTGAAGAACCGTGTTGGATTTGGGATCCAAGATACGTTGAGGTCCTGAGGGGTGTATAATTGTTTCAACGCTTTGGCAGTTTAGGGGGGAGGCTTATCGTGGTTTACGCCCCTTATCTCCCCAGTATTTCTTTTCATGGAAGCTTCAGGGGGGCTGAAGGGGTTTCGGCGGCGGGATCTTTATTTTACGTTCCTTTTGATATAAGAGGCCTCGATCCGAGAACCGCACCCTCGCCGAACCCCCCCCCCCCCTTCCAAGGGACCTTTGCACCGCGGATATAAAACTCCAAAGCGCTCCGAGCCGGTCAGATAAGTCTGGTTCGCGACTCTCTTGATAAATGTGAGAGGCGCTAGTATCGCCGAGCTTCCTCTCTACGCCCTCACGTCACGGCCACCCCTTACCCCATCGCAGTTGCAACCGTTGCTCCCTCGCCCCTTCACGTACGGAGTAATTGGTCCTCTTGATTTACTGACGGTGTTTGTGACCCCATCGTCCTTTCTCGATAGCTTCCTATCTTTCTTGATTAACTGCGTTAATTACTGTTAATGTCACTGGTTCTTATGACCTGTTTGCACGGAATTTTGTTTTTAAACGAGAAAGGTACTCGCCTCTATATTATATTATTTTTGTCACTTCAATAGGAACAATGTAGATCGACCCAAAAATACGTACTATGTCAATTGATCAGGATTAGGGTCAACCGAAAACAACACCTTCTTCGCCGAGCTTTCGGTAAATATATTACCTTCTTCAGGGCCTATAAAACAAACAATATTCACCCTTATTTGCAAACTTATTGCAAACTCTAACAATCCTTTGAGTATAAAAACAACAAAATTACGAATCGACAATAAATAAAAACCTAATAACAAATATAATAACAAATTTTACTTACTCGAAGGTTGTTTACTTAGTGACACCACCAAACGTCCATAAATAAAGAGAAGGTGGCGACGCCACTACAAAGAAACAAGTAGGTAGGTATAGTTTAGAGTTTAAAATTATTGTTTTTAACACAGAATGTGTTTTTGCGATGACCTACCGAAAAAAAATCGTCACGAAAAAGCGACAGAAAAAACATCTGGTGATATGTTTATTGGTTGTCATGTTAATGTCAACTCCACATTTATTATTGTTGTTTTTTATTTAACGGATGACTAGTATCGCAAAAACACATTCTGTGTTCCTATGATTTCATACAGAGTATGGAAAAAGAAATAAACCGGGGGGTGCAGGGGGGCGGAGCCCCCCGCCGAGGCGCAAAGCGCCGAGTTTCTTGGACGATTCCAAAGGTTCATTAATGAAAATTTTTTTTTTTTTTTGATATAATATAAATTAAGTTAGATTAATTGTAAAATACGGCCAATTGAAAAAGGTATCTAATTATTAAATAAGTTAAGTACGGTTGAGGCAGTTGTGTTAATATTTATAACTTGAATAAATAGCTTACCCATAATTATAGAAGATAAAATTTACGGTAAATGAAGAAATGAATTGAAAACACCGGCTTTTTTAAAAGTACAGAAAAATCGAAAATCAAAAACGCGCAAGGACTCCAGCTCACAGAGAATAATAACTTTGATAACAATGATAACAGGTAACAATAGTAACTTCCTCTTCACTTTTTTATTTTACAGCCAGTAGGAAGCATCAATCAAATCGGGTATCTTGGCTGAGTTCCAAAGAATTCAATCCTCCTAATGAGCCTCCATCGACCATTTATGCATTCGGAAGATAGTTGGTAGAATTGCACTTGGGAGAAGCCTTTAGCGTGTGATAGATGTATTTACAGGGCTTTGTGATTGGGAACTCTGAATGACCACATAACGACTCACTCTTCAACTCTTCCAACCATGAAGTTCACCATGTACATGAAATAAATTAATATAGACTTTTTGAACTAAAATTTAATTTTGACATTTTATGTCTTTACTATGGCACATAAATGAAAAATCGTCACGTGGGGATCGTCACGCGGGGAGCGATATGAGGGGAGCGTTACGCGGAAATTTCTGATGATTTTCACGTACAACCAATCGTTCCTAGGGAAAACTAACTTCCTCATTTTCCATCCCACAAAAATCGTTCACCACTCATTGGAAAGCTCTCAATTTATTAAACATAAGACATAAAATGTCTCTCGTGGTTGCGTACTTGTACGAAAGCTGTATCCACCGTTTGTGTTTCATAAGGGTCTCCGAGTTTATTAAATGAGAAAAATGATTGTTTTAGTTATTCTATCGGTCCAACAACCCTCTCACTAAAGAACTGAGACAAAATTTTGGGTAAAAAAAAAATTAAAAAAAAAAAGATCTTTTGGGTAAAATAATCGCTCTTTTGGGCACTCGCTCTTGGTAGAGTTGAAGTTGCTCTTTGGTAGCAAATGTCGCTCATTTTGTCCTCCAATGGTTGCTCTTTCGTCCTTTTTGGTTTATTATTATCAATAATGAACTTTTGGAATCGACCAAGAAAAACATTTTTTAACACCCCCTCAAAATTTGATGGCTTACGTTAGATTTTTGTTGTTGGTCACTTCTAAGGGTTGAAAAATAAATTTGAAATTTTGAAAACGCACTAACTCAAGAAATGTTGATATAAATGTATTGTTTTCCCATCAATTTAAGATAGTATAGAATTTTTAGAATTTTTTGAGACCACGCGGAGCTCTTTAGGCTGGACGTCCACTGAACGCGATTTCGCGCGAAAAGCCGTTCGCGCGAATACGCACTCGTTCGTCAGTTCCCAGCTTCGCGCGAAGGAAGGAAATCCACTATACGCGAACTCTGGCTAAAAACGCTTCAGTTCATTTTCGGGATTTTCTTGTTTTGGATTTTTATTGTGTTGCTGAGGTGAACAATGCCACTTGCAGAGCGTTTAATGCAACTGTATGCATTGGAGTCTCCGAATATGGTGAGAAGAAGACGAGGAAGAAGAATTGGCGTAAAAGAAGAGTGGGTGAAAGACCTTTTTTTGCAGAGGAGACAGTGTGGAGAATGGGCCAATTTACAGCAAGACTTGTCGCCAGAGAAATTTTTCAATTATTTTCGGATGAGTGAAAATACATTTGAATATATTCTGTTCTGCATATGGTATTGGGGCAGCTTTTGGTCCCATATTGCGGGTCTCTCCTGCACCAGAACAATTAATTTTTCAACATCCATGCCGAATATCGCCGATCACGCCCGTCTGAATTCAAACTAGATTGAAAATTTTCGCCTTCGCGTTAGTTTGCCCAAACTCGCGTGAAACTAACGCTCGCAGTGGACGGGATCCCACTTAAACCCCGCTGTTTGAAATCAGGCGAACTGTTCGCGCCAAATATCGCCTTTTCGCTTGTTCTCCCTTCGCTCGAAATCGCGTCCAGTGGACGTCCAGCCTTAGGACAAACCGTTCGCTCCCTACGAGAATTTAAGGGTTGGACTTACGATAGATCAGAAACACGAGTGTGAATCGCAAAAGAGGCCTAATCTCCATTCAGATGTTAGCAGCATTCAGTGGCTTTGCAGACTAGTGATCAATATAGAAAAATATTGAACCATTGTGTAATAATTTGCAGCGTTTTTTTGGAATGGGTTCGCTCTTTTGTCGTACCGAAACGGAGAGTAATTCGGGAGTAATTTAATTAATTTCGTAATTTGAGAAAGCATCATTATTTCCAACCTTTTCCCCTGTTTGTATAAGTAATTTTCCTGGCCCTAGCTTTACCTCATGAAATTATTCTGAGCCACTTCCGGTTTGAACTGGTTGCAACACTGTCAACAGACCTCAGACAGCAGAAACTCATAATATAGGGGGATACCTGATAAACTAGAACGAACTCATTACCTACTCATGTTTGTACAGAAATCAGAGGTTCATCATTCTCGTTCCACCACATCCGAATTCCCACTAAGCTATGATGTTCCGATTGTTCTGACATCAGCAGCCTGATTTTAGAGCGGGGAATTATTCCCTCTTCAAACGTCGCTCCGTGTTTTCGCAGTTGATTCCAATTTAATCCGCGCTCCTATAATTAGAAACGGAGCTAGCGACGGGTCTCGACCTGCATCCATCAGATTTGAAATTCAAGTCTCGTTTTAATTCGAATGCATTATGTAATCTTTCTGCTTCAAACCGACTCAGTGGAATTCTCTGGTTTCATCAAACGACCACAGCAGGTTTTTAGCGCTCTATTCATCTCCATTGCTGGATTATTAGTGGCTGGAGATTAGTGGTATACCCTACACGGCTTTTTCTTTAGTTACCATGGACCAAAATTGATGACATTTTGTATATGGGCCTCATCTGTCGTTTAATAGTGCTCCATATCAGGTTCAAAAATTCAATTCTATTTCAAATTTATGAAAAAACAATACCTTTGTCAACAATTTCCGAGCTGGGGCGTTTAAAAAAAATCCTTAATTTCCACCTCTTAGAAGTGGCTGATAGAAACCAGAAGCTGCTCGATGGAACCGATAAGCCAAATTTTAACTTTCAACTTCAAACCGTCAAATGTTGAGGAGGAAAACCGACAAACCGTTCCGCGGGCCTTACAGGATTGGCGGCGATAAACAAGTTCAAGGCGCACAAGTTATACCCTACCAGCAAGACCGAGCGGTCTTGCTGGTTTTGCATACCTGGTAAAAATTCAACTGGTTAATTATTTAACCCTCCGATACGCGCGGTATCAAATTGATACAAAATTTAGTTTCAAAAGGTTGTTATTACCCCTATCGTGTGGATTTGAGAGTACCTTTCTCGTTACCTTCCTCACTTCGAATCTCTTCATAATAATAATGAGTTGGCCTGTCACAGGAGCCACTTGTAGTACCTGCAGCTGATTTTTATCAAATCAATACACGTAACTTCCTGAATTTTCTTCATAAAGCGGGGTTTTCTTGTCAAATTATCAATGTTCTGAAAATTTGAAATTTTCCCGTGAGTAATGTTGCCAATGAACAATTCATAAAACAATTATTGTATAGCTAGATGAGTAAATACCTACTGTGTCTTGTTTTAATTGACCGACTTCAACGCGCCGAAGGCGCGCGAAAGAGGAGGTACTCAATTCGGGTTGTCGTGGGACGACGATTTTTTTTTTTTTTTTTTTTTGTATGTCCGAGTCGCTTGCATTTCTTTATTCTGGTACCAATCTGTCTGGTTCTTTTTGAAATTTGTTCTACAAGTATCCGTGGTGGTCCCGTTTCAAACAGATTTCATTTTGCTTTGTTAGAAGTATCGAAAATTTGTGAATGAAGTTGAAAAACGTGGGTCCCGTTTTCGGGAATATCGGTCCGCATTCACTCTTCTTGCCCTGTGACCTCCGACTGAGTCGATGGAGGACCATTTGTGTATAGTCAAATTAAAGGTCTGATTGTAAGCTTTAAAATGATATACTATATGAGGGGGGTTCCGATAACTAAAAGGTGCTGCGGTGATGAGAAAGGGGGAAATTATAGTGGGTTATTCGCTCAGAACCTGCATGAGCCATATCAAACGTGTTTATCAATGCTCGAGTATGGGAGTTTTCCTACCAAATATGAAGGATAATCATAGTACTGTTAGTCAGGTAATCTACCATGTGGGTGTAGCACATAGCTCTCTCAACACAAATAACACGATTGGGTAGGTAACAGTGTAGGGGATCGTCAGATCTGCATAGTGCCGTACCAAATATTAGGGATATAATTGTACAGTTAGGTGATGAGAGGGTATTCTACCAAGTGGGTGTAGCACATAGCTTCCTCCTCATCCATAATATAGATGGGTAGGTAATAGTATAGGAGATCGTCAGAACTGCATAGTGTCATACCAAATTTGAGGTATATAGTACAACTCGGTAATGAGAGGGTATTCCACCAAGTGGGTGTAGCACATAGCTTCCTCGTCATCCATAATACAGTTGGGTAGGCAATAGTATAGGAGACTGCCATAACTGCGTAGTGCCATTCCAAATATGAGGTATATAGTACAACTCGGTGATGAGAGGGTATCTACCAAGTGGGTGTAGCACATAGCTTCCTCGTCATCCATAATACAGTTGGGTAGGCAATAGTATAGGAGATTGCCATAACTGCGTAGTGCCATTCCAAATATGAGGTATATAGTACAACTCGGTGATGAGAGGGTATTCTACCAAGTGGGTGTAGCACATAGCTTCCTCGTCATCCATAATATAGTTGGGTAGGTAATGGTATAGGAGATCTTCAGAAGTACATTGTGCTGTACCAAATATGAGGTATATAGTAGAACTCGGTGATGAGAGGGTATTCTACCAGGTGGGTGTAGCACATAGCTTCCTCGTCATCCATAATATAGTTGGGTAGGCAATAGTATAGGAGATTGTCATAACTGCATAGTGCCGTACCAAATATGAGGTATATAGTAGAACTCGGTGATGAGAGGGTTTTCTACCAAGTGGGTGTAGCACATAGCTTCCTCGTCATCCATAATACAGTTGGGTAGGCAATAGTATAGGAGATTGTCATAACTGCATAGTGCCGTACCAAATATGAGGTATATAGTAGAACTCGGTGATGAGAGGGTATTCTACCAAGTGGGGGTAGCACATAGCTTCCTCATCATCCATACTATAGTTGGGTAGGTAATGGTATAGGAGATCTTCAGAAGTACATTGTGCTGTACCAAATATGAGGTATATAGTACAGTTAGGTGATGAGAGGGTATTCTACCAAGTGGGTGTAGCACATCGCTTCTTCGTCATTCATAAATAGTAGGGTAGGTAATGGTATAGGAGATCGTCAGAACTGAATAAAGCCGTACCAAATATGAGGTATATAGTGCAGTTAGGTGATGAAGGGTTTTCTATCAAGTGGATGTAGCACTTAGCTCCCTCGTCAATCATGTCATGGTTGAGTTGTGTTGTCAGAACTACCAAGTACCTACGATATATGAGGGAAGTCGAACAGTTAAGGGATATGAGAGTAAATGGCTAAGAAGGAAAGTGACCCCAATACCTCCTGAAACTGATCCATAAACGGAAACTCATCTACACGTATGGAAATTGATCTCGATTACAAAATGTCGTCCACCCTATGGCTTCTAGTTCACCTTACTGAAATGATGCACAGTATTGAAGTAGATCTACATTGCGAAAACTGATCGAAAAACTGCGGGTAAATTAATTTCTGATTCAAATTGAGGACCACTAAAAAGTGAAAAATAAAAAATAGTATAAAATGGAAAAATAATAAAATAAAAACCTTTTTAACAAAAAAATGGACCGACCTCAAAAATGATGTCCGTGAACACCAAAAAGGAAAAAATAATAAACTTAGCGAAAACACACTGATGTATTAGGTTGTTGGATATAAATATCTTGTCAACAGATGGTATGTTGGAATACCATATATTATTTGTAATGTGATTCACACTCATTGTCACACTCATATCCTCCATCATACGATAGCAGTGACGTACTACCCAATAGTTTTGGAACACTTGTATCTACTCGTATTCATGTTTTGTAATACTCACCAGATCATGTGAGTATTACTTAATAACCACAGTGTATCCAGACAGGTAGGTAGGTACGCATTGAAGTCGCTGCCGTGCCCACCTGTAGACACAAACGTCTCCTAGATGTTCTACTTACCAACATTTTATTCGTTTTTGGAAATATAGGTACATACCTCCCATACCGCAGACAAGCTTCCACACCGAGTATGAACGTATATATCTTTTTGTCTAAAATTGTGGACGGTTTTGAACGTTAATTAGGTAACAACGATTCCGAAGGTATGTTGCTACAATATTATATATCCACCAATAAAAGAAACAGTCTCATGTAATAATAGAGTCTCAAATTACTCGTCACAACCATTCCTAGGGAGGTTCACACTTACCTAGCACATTGTAACTCAATGGTAGGTACTTACTCTTGTAATGCTAACCAGATCATCGAGTAAGGAAGGTGATTAGTTTGTGTCTACAGGTGGGCACGGCGGCGACTTCAATGCGTACCTACCTACCTATCTGGATACACTGTGGTTATTAAGTAATACTCACATGATCTGGTGAGTATTACAAAACATGAATACGAGTAGATACAAGTGTTCCAAAACTATTGGGTAGTACGTCACTGCTATCGTATGATGGAGGATATGAGTGTGACAATGAGTGTGAATCACATTACAAATAATATATGGTATTCCAACATACCATCTGTTGACAAGATATTTATATCCAACAACCTAATACATCAGTGTGTTTTCGCTAAGTTTATTATTTTTTCCTTTTTGGTGTTCACGGACATCATTTTTGAGGTCGGTCCATTTTTTTTTTCAACCCAAATACATTTTTTCGGTACTTTTTCTACTTCATATTTTAGTGCAATGACTTTACTTTACACAATTCCTATATAAGTTGGGTTCCCTTATACAATAAACGGTCACCATAATACCTAATATATTTATAGAAATGAGGCACTATTAGTTTTTCATTTTTGTAATACGCCAAACATAGTGGTAACACTGTTCCCGCCTTCGGCGGTCCGTTGACTAGGGATGGGTACCGATACTCGATATTTTAGTATCGATATTGCACTATCCGATATTTTTGGATATTGATACTTTGGATCCGATATTTCTAACTATCGAATATCGATACAGTTCTGGAGGAAAATTCAACTTAGTGGCTAAAAAATGAATAAGGTAGAGAGGCTTTTACGTCATTACTCTTTGGTTGCACAAATAATGTTTATGTCATGGAAAAAATCACTCTTCTTGGAATTTTCATAGTGAAAAACGAATAAACATTGTTGAAAAAATTATTTTTCTTGGGAATATAGGATAATATTGATAGTTTGTGACAATAAAGTATCGATGCACGACATTTTAAAATATCGATACTCATGCCCAACAATACTTTGGTTATCGATACTCGGATACGATACAGTATCGATTAAAATATCGATACTTTAGTAACGATACCCATCCCTACTGTTAACCTACACGCTGTTCTGTTCTGTTACTGGTTTTACATTATTCTTCTTTTTCTCCTACGATATGCGAAACCCAGTTTCACCAAAAAGTCAATTACTTAATATTGCTTCTCAAGTGACGATCTGCATAGGACGTTCAATGATTTAAAAAAGTTGGGTACCCAAAAAAAATTGAATTTTTTTTTTAATTTTCGTATTTTTGTAGACTTAACTGGTCGCTATACATTTTTGAAGTTGCGTCAATAGAGATGAAAGGACAACGGAGTGACAAAAAGGTTGTATTGTTGTGGTTTTGAGAACCTCCCTCCATTCTTCTTCTTCTTCTCTGAAACTCCTAAAGAATTACATAACATTACTGGTATTATGAAGGAAGAAAAAGTGTGTAAACGAGTGAGTATCCATCTTCCATGGAAGCGCACAGAAAGGTTTTTCACGTCGCATCGGGCGCTCAAAACTTTAAACGCCTCGACTGAACATTTACTTTTTCAACTATGTTCGACCCGTTTTTTCCGGTTCTATCTGTCGGAATCTAACTTTTATTTTTTTGTTATGTTGGTAATTAGTTTCTCTTTCAATTGGGGTTTTTTTCGGCCTATTGTTTTTAGTATCCACGCAGTAAACGTTCAAAGTAAATTTTTCATTGATAGTTCTGGCATATCTCTTCTTATTAGTACCAGAAATCAGATTTTGTGGATGGATCAAACAAAATCACTGAATTTGCTCTAATTGCAGTCATGAATCGTTAGAAAAAAACGGGAAGACGCTAGATTGTTCAATGAGGGAGAAAATAGGACAAATTTGAGAAAAAGAGTGACATTTTTCATTACAAAAGATCAACTTTCCCGCAGCTTTACGAAGTTTGTTATTGAGCCAATCAACAAAATTCGACATTTTTTTAGAAAATGAAGTTCCTGGCGGTTCTAATGGAATGTAATAAAAGCATGTCATTCTGAAAAGTGCCGAGCCACTGTGGGTACCCAACTCCCTTAAACGATATAATTATTTTGTATCAGAACTCTGGAAGCTTAAGATCGCAGAGTAATATTCTTGTGTACGTCAGTATAGAGCAATCTTTATGAGAATTATTACGTGCATTCTTGAGGCAGAATATTGTATCCTCCTAGAGCCTTCGATTATGTGCTAGGCTGATTTTCGCTAAGGCGGAAGGGAATTCAATTTCGCAATATCGCGAAGGGAAAGAGGTAGGGTCTAGAGAAGAGTGAATATCAGGCTCATAGCTAAGGCCTTCATAGCTTAGTCTCCTAAAAGATTAGAACGGCCTGGCATCCCGTCCTACGCCATTCCCGTCGACAGGCGGTCGGATCCCATTGATCAGGTGGTGCTCGTGGAGTGTTCTAATCCGGCGCGAAACCATCCTCTCTGTCAGCTATAAACCTGTTTAACTAGGCTACTTCCACCGGCTACTTCCCACTGGTGCAGAGTGGATTCAGATAGGCTCGTGGCTTGTTCTGTTCAATGCGTGGGTTTCAGCCCTGAGAGAAACCACCTACGCATCGCAAGCCTGTAGTTAATCACCGTATAAACGTTCTACATCGAAACTGTGAAGATCAGCCATTAATTATCATCAAAGTTGACTTGAAAGTGTATAAATTTCAAATCAGAATGCGATTTCTTTGGCTTTTGTACCAACACAGGTAGAGCACACATACGTTGTAATCAGAGTATAATAAACTTATTAAGTTTCAACCTTCAGAATTCGGCTTTATATGACTAAATTTGGCTTTAAAATAAGTGGAGAAGAAAGTTTACAAAGCTATAACACATTTTAACTAAATAACGCCAAGTGGCAATAATAATGGACCTAGGGCAGGTGCCCCCCGTGGCAACTGCCCTCCTGCAGGAGGGTAGTTTCAACCCAAAACACAAATGTGCGCCCCGTGGCAACTGCCCTCCCGGTAAAACTGCCCTCCGAGGAGGCCAGTTTTTACTGTGCGTCAGGAGAAACTCCCCTCCTGCTCACACCACGTATTAGAAGGGCCCTCTCATCGAATCGGTCCTTACAAATGGACCTCCGTGGCAAGTGCCCTCCTGGTAAACTGGCCTCCTAGCCCTTACAAGCCTGAGTAGATATTATACCTGCAGAACACGAAACATAATGTTGGCATTACAACAAGCTAATGTAGATTACACGGGCATTGCTGGGTGTCCAAGTTTTTTATGCTAATACTTCAAGAATCGATTCTACGACTAATTTGCAACGAAAAATGTCTCATAGACATTTTCTTTTAACCCCCTTAAAATACGCCTTTTTTGACTTTTAAAATTTTTTATCGTGTTTTCAACCTTACACCATTAAAACAACCATAACTCCCTTGAATTACACTCAAATATTAAAGATAAGGGTACTGTTGGAAAGAGCGTTAAATTTCCTATAAGAATTATACCAGACCGATTTTTAAAAGTGGCTTCTGAGAGGAGTGTTTTGAGATGAAAGTTAAACTTTTTCGATTTCCACATTTCTTCAAAAATTTCAATGGCATTTTAAACCACCATTTTCGTTTTCCCAGCCGTTCTTCTCGACGAAAAAAACATCTACGTTTTCTCAGCCTTCTAATGGTATAGTCATTTTTGTTTGTTTAGAAGGACATTTTTTGAGAAAATTGAATTTTTATGCGAAAAAACGGTGATATTTTTCAAAGAAATTGGTGTCTCGGAGCGCGCCCGCCCGCCCCCTTTCAGCCCTCCTCCCGCTGTCCAACCCCGTCAGCGGGCGCGCTCCGAGACACCAATTTCTTTGAAAAATATCACCGTTTTTTCGCATAAAAATTCAATTTTCTCAAAAAATGTCCTTCTAAATAAACAAAAATGACTATACCATTAGAAAGCTGAGAGAACGTAGATGTTTTTCCGTCGAGAAGAACGGCTGGGAAAACGAAAATGATGGTTTAAAATGCCGTTGAAATTTTTGAAGAAATGTAGAAATCGAAAAAGTTTAACTTTGGGCTCAAAACACTCCTCCCAAGAAAATCAAGAACGGATCGCAATCGCAGTTTAAACATTGAAAATTTTCTAAACATTTTTCTAAAAAGTTCCTAAAATAACTTGTACGTAGGTACGTTAACTACATTTCCAATAAAAATTTGCTGAAAACGGTCAAATCTCAGGAAAACTTGCAAATTTAATCAACTTTCTAATACTATGGTCAACTTTGCGATTCCTTGTCGATTTCAGCGAAATCACCGTCTCGGAGGCAACAGCCCACCCCCTTCCAGCCATCTGCCCACCATCCAACCCTCAAGTCTCATGCCGATTTAATGAAAAAAAACTCCGATTTTCGCGTAAAAACTCGATTTCTCCATGAAATTGATATTTTAATTATTTTATTCCTAATATATACTGATGATCGTGACCGAAGATCCATTATCATTGGCAGCTCATTATACTTTTGAGAGACCCATGTCCCAGAAATGAGAAGTCGCACAGGTAGAGGAGATCTGTTCCGAGCAGGAGTGCAGTTTACCGGGAGGGCAGTTGCTCGAGGTAGTCTAGGATGGCAGTTTAAAACCGGGGTTCGAAACTGGCACTCAAAAGTTGGAAGCAGGAAGTTTGGAGGGTAGTTTCTCGAGGTGGTCTAGGAGGGCAGTTTGAAACCGGAAAAATGGAATTCCAGGTTAAAAATTAAAAAATCTAATCTGCAAAACCAAAATATGCAGAAAAAACGAATATGAAGCATTAATAATAATAATAAGATAGTTAATGATCGAGTTGAATGACCTTACTATCTCACATGACTCATAACAAGAAAGCTAGAGATGTCGGTTTTTTGCTATGCTATATTCAGGGCCTTAAAATGAGTTTAAACTACCATGTCAACAAGAATCCAAAACTTCAAGTACAAACAATGCTCTCCTAATGGTTTTCTGCCGCAGTAATTTGTTACGACATCATAGGAGAAAGTGATGGTTTCCGCAGCTGAGTTGATTTGTTTTCCAAACATCGGTAAACTCAGATCGCTCATCATCGGTTTCTTCATAATTCAATTCGCGAATTTCGGTGGGAACTTGGTTGACTGTGCAAGACTTAAACGTGTCATTGAAGGGTCGCCGGTTTTGGACATCAAGAACACCGATTATCTAGCCACCAGGTACTTCGTATGGATCGGCAATGGACATAACTGTGATACCCCTCTTCCAGATTTTGTAAGCGAACTCATCGGAAAGCCGAAAAATTTCGCGTTTAGATTCATCAAAGGTATTATATATGATTTAGTAGGACGCATATGCGCTCCTGGTCCTCAACACCTACTGTGCACTGGTTCATTATTGACGCCATTTGTCGTGCAAACAGCTTGTCACTGTGTCGCTGTATTTAACAGAAGGATAAGACCAGAACTTACCTCGTTCGTAGAACCAATAAAAAAGAACGCTTATGAGAGTGGATATACGGTACACCCCGCAAAGAAATTCGTAGACGAAATACAAACAAATGAAGGAGTATACTCGAAAGAATTCGTTATTCATCCAAAATGCAAGATAGAAAACGAATATTCAGTCCACGACTACGCATTAATCGTTCTGCACAGTTCATTCCATTATTATCAGCAAGAGTACGCTCCCATCTACCCCATAGCCAATCTTGCCAAGATGTGGATAGATACGATGGCCAACGCAAAGATATGTTTGATGATCGGATTTGGATCTTATAAATCTATTTATGGAGAACGATACCAGGAGGACATCAAAGCGACTTCTACTGTTCTGAGGCATGGATGGGGTGTGGCGTTAGGCTACAGTACGTATGGTCTTTAGACTGTAGTTGACTTTACATGGTTAATACAATCATAATATAGTTGAACTAAAAAAAAAAAAAAAGTTTGAGTAATATATTATGTTACAAAAACTTGTTTTTTAACTATTAATTTCCCACTTGTTAAAAAAATTGTTTTTTCGGATCTTCTTCAAGATTTGATAATTGAACCCCAGGTAGATTTTGGTGGTGACCAACCAAATGGCATAGATTGCTAGTTTTGATCGAGATGTATGTGAATTTTCTTAATTTGATGAAAACTGGATGGCACATTTTCAGGAGGGAGGGATGGCTCCCGTTTAAAAAAAAATAGATACTTAGAATACATTTTATCAAATGTTTGCTGGACGGAACCGGCAGCTTTTTTCACTAAAATAAACAAATGAAATTACACAACTATAATTGTTATCCCAAGAGCTCCCCCTTCATTAGTATCTTATACAGGGTGTAAGCCTAACTGGTCTGCCATACGGTACCAGTCGATTCTACAACTAATTTGCAACAAAAAATGTCCCTTAGCGATTTTTTTTAAACCCTTCGTTTTCGAGTTATTTCAACTTTAAACTTTTTTTTCGTGATTTTGACCATATGTCATTAAATCGGTCATAACTCCTTCAATTTGCTGTGTAAATTACAATTTGAGGATACCGTTGGAAAGAGCATTAAATTTCCTATCGGATAGATGCCTCAACGTTTTTTTTAGTCAAGGTTTGAGACATGAAAACATCCTCTAAAAAGAGAATTTCACGTAATTTTGGAAACCTCGCATTCTTTCAATCTCAAATTGAACTACGAGGGTCAACATTTTTTCAAGATGCAAGAACAGTGAAAACTGCGCCAAAATCTCATTTTTTCAACGGTATAATCAAAACATATTCTACAACCGTATTTAGGGGAGAAATTTGTGTTTGAACGCGGAAAAACGTGCATTTTTTCAACGAAATCGGCGCTCCGCCTAGTCGATCTGAGGGGTCGGACGATGGGAGTGGGTGGGGCATCTATCCGATAGGAAATTTAATGCTCTTTCCAACAGTATCCTCAAATTGTAAATTACACAGCTAATTAACAGAGTTATGACCGATTTAATGACATAAGGTCAAAATCACGAGAAAAAAAGTTTAAAGTTGAAATAACTCGAAAACGAAGGGTTTTAAAAAAATTGCTAAGAGACATTTTTTGTTGCAAATTAGTTGTAGAATCGACTGGTACCGTATGGCAGACCAGTTAGGCTTACACCTTGTATATTGATGCAGTGGTCCCCACATCCTGAGGTCTCCAATAATACACCTCCCGACCCCTTTGCTCCTAAAGTATCCAAAAAGACACCATGGAAAAATCGAAATTTTCTGCTATTCTTGATTATTTCCAGCCACAACTTTTATTTCCTCAACATCTTGGGTTGTTTTTTTATACCATTTAAATTTGAATCTGGTAGAATAGTTATTACGAGGTAGGTACCTTTACTGTCCCCCAGTTCATGGGAGAGGTGGGTCTGATCTTAACCCAATTATTATCTCAATGATGTTTTTTCCAATAGTTGAAATATCAAGGTAGCCAAAAGTTGAAGTAGTTGAACAATGTTGCAGAATTCTTAAAAGTCGGACTTCTGAAAATTATGTTTTTTCCAATAGTTGAAATGTCAAGGTAGCCAAAATTTGAAGTAGTTGAACGGTGTTGCAGGATGCTTAAAAAATCGGACTTCCGAATAGATACTTCAAGACATTAAGGGTGAAGGAATGTTGGGCTAATTTTGGGGATTTGAAGGAGATTAGTTTCTGATTAAGATTTTCTGAAGTATAGATAAATCACATCGAAATAAACAGTGGAGGAATTTCAATGGATATGTATTCCACGTAATATAGGTTCGCCTATTTTTCAATTTAAGATCGCGAAGACACAAAAGAACTACACATAGTATCCCGTCAACTGCAAAACGAAAAAAATGAAAGTTATCATTCCAAAAATATCCCGAAAAAGTCAAAATTTTGGCCCTTGGGGTAAAATAAACCAAAATCGATGCCAACAGGTGAATTATTGTTTGTTATGGAATGATCGGAAAAACATGACCTTTTGGCCTTATGAAGTGATTGTCAGACCCATGGTCACATATGCCTCGGTAGTTGAACAAACTATGCAGCGACTGCACTCCAGTTGCTTAAACTTCAGAGGAAAACATGACTTGGTATATCGGGAGCAATAAGCAATACACTTGCAGCAGCACTAGAGGTTCTTCTTGATCTCAATCCTCTCCACATTTTTCTTCAGAGGACAGCCTTCCTGGGCACAGAATGCTGCATTCGTTGAGGGAGTCACTTGGAATACTGAACCAAGTCCACACAGATCCATTGGCTAAATCTCTAGAACGCAGATAACTTCAACGCTAATCTGGGCTGTCTGTACTTTTCTCTGGGCTTTATGGAAATGAAGAACAGACGATCTCCTTGCCAAACAGAGATCGGAGTCCCATCATGTTTGGGATAACTGAGTTTCATTACCTTACAGAACCAAGAATGGGAGGATAACAAAAGACACACTGCACACTGGCACAATACTCCAAAGCTGAGGCACGCCAAGCTGCTAATCACCATTTTCAAAAAAAAAAAAAAAAAAAAGCTAGAGCTCTGCTGTCATTGAGGCGAAAAGACCTTCGCACCACAATTATATGCCTTTTCAATAGTCACTGCTGTAATGACTCATACTTTCAACTGTGTAGTTCTCCAATAAAGGTCGAGGGAAACCCTGAGTGACTCACACCATGCACGGTAGGTAAGGTGAGGTACGGGGAACAGTGACATCAGTTGACGTCACCCTTTTCCACCCTCCTCTTACCTTGTCAAGTCCATATAAAAGGAGGACTCAGGGCTTCCCCTTTATGCATTCGTCTTCGAAAACTCGACTTGTTTATTTCTCGATCTACCTCGCCTCTTCTCTGAAGCCCACAGTTCATCGGAGGGTCTCGGTATGCGATAAAGCTCATCGCGCCGGCTTCTGCTCCCATTTACCCTAGTCGTCGTCTGCCTCCAACTAGGTATAGGTAAATGTGGTGCATCCCCCGGGTCGGCGAGCAATCGCGCCTAGGAATGTATCCGAGCTGGCGATCTTAACACTCTTGCACACGGTCTGCGGTTACCCGCGCCGGGCATCGAGTGTTGTCCCGTCCTTTGTCTTCGTTGAGTAGGAACCAATCAAATCGACAATCAGAAGGAAGCCGATCGCCTTCACGCTCCGACACGCAGTCATAACATTGGTGACCCCGCACGTTTTTGGTTTGCTATTCAACACGAAGCTCACTCGAGGATTTTGGACCCACCGCTACCGCCGCCCGCACCGGACTTCGCCGAGGCCACGAAGGTCTCAATCCCGCTCACGCTTCCGCCGTTCTACCGAGAGGATCCCCGGCTGTGGTTTATACAGCTCGACGCGGCTTTCACCGGCGCGCATGTAAACACGCAGCGCGCTCGCTTCACCCGGACCATCCCTCTACTGCCCTACGATGTGGCAGTTCAAGCGGCGGACTTAACACAAGCCCAGCTTGTGACACCATACGACGACCTCAAACAACGGCTCATCGAAATCTTCGAGCCGTCTCGGCATGCGAGGATCACGGCACTCACCGAGCATCGGCCACTGGGGGACCTCAAGCCTTCCCAGCTTTTACGCCAAATGCGCCATCATCTGGGGGACCTCACGCCTAACGACATCCTAAAAGCATTTTGGATCAAGGCGCTACCCATCGCGGTCCAAATGTCCATTGCTCCGTGGATGGATAAAACGCCAGAATTCCTCGCGCCGATCGCAGATGCTACGCACGAAATACGTAGCGCCGCAGCGGTTCATCAAATCGAACCGGACTGTAATACTGAGGCGGTAGCTACGAAGCGACCTCCGAGACGAAATAGCCCCGCACGACAGTACCAGCGACCTCGTCCGCAATCTCCGACTCAACAAAAAGGTATGTGCTGGTACCATTTTAAATACCGCGACAAGGCAACTAAATGTCGACAGCCTTGCTCATTCAAAAAGGTACGATGGCAGGAAAACTAGCGGGCCCGCCTGTTTACAAGGCGGGCGCCCCTTTCCAAGACATTTCCAACCGACTATTCGTCAAATGTCATAAAAACAATATACCTTTTTTGATCGATACGGGGGCTAGCATCTCAATTCTTCCGAACTCTTTAGTTCATCGGAAGAACAAAACATCCGACTACCTACTTTTCGCCGCGAACGGCACCGCCATAACGACCTATGGTAATTTTACAACGAAGGTTTATCTACAAAACGACATATACGAATGGACTTTTGTAGTTGCGGACGTAAAACGACCCATTATCGGAGCTGATTTTCTCGGATATTTTGGCTTACACGTTGACCTGAAAAATCGATCATTATTCAACCCTAATTCGCAAAATCCAATACGAGGGTACGTCAACACGGTCAATTCCGGCGTCACTACCGAACCTACTCCGCCGACCTTCGTCAACATGCTCGACAAATACCGACCGGAGAAGCGATCTTCATCCCATCTCTCCACGATAAAGCACTTCATTGAAACCAGAGGTCCGCCGGTCACAGCGAAAAGTAGACGTCTTCACCCCGAACAGCTCCGTCAGACAAAAGAGCACTTCAAACAGCTCATCAACGACGGAATTATCCAACCCTCGAAATCACCTTGGGCCAGTCCTCTGCACGCGGTACCTAAACCAAATGGTACTTGGCGCTTTTGCGGTGATTATCGTCGGCTCAACGAACGCACGGTCGGGGATCAATACGCCGTTCCGCATCTTCGAGATTTTTCGTCTCATTTACACGGATGCACGATTTTCTCCACGCTCGATATTTCGCGTGCGTTTCACCATATCGACGTGAACCCTCAGGACATTCCGAAAACAGCGATTATAACGCCATTTGGACTGTACGAATACAGAAAAATGAATTTCGGATTAAAAAACGCTGCACAGTCGTGGCAGCGATATATGGACCAAATCCTTCGAGACTTCGACTTTGTCTTTTGTTTCCTAGACGACGTCTTAATCGCGTCTCGAAACACTAAGGAACATGAACGCCATGTTAAAGCGGTCCTCGACGTTTTCGCTGCGGAGGGTCTCACGGTAAACAAGGAAAAATGCGTCCTTGCCAAAAAAGAAGTGACTTGTCTTGGTCACATAGTCAACGAGACTGGGATACGTCCGGTACCTAAGAAGGTGGACAATCTCACGACATTCCCTCTTCCGACTACTGTCACCGACCTACGCAGGTTTTTGGGGATGTTAAATTTTTACAGACGGCACATTCCGAACGCGGCTGTACACCAACAGCCGTTAATAAATGCGATTCCGCAGCCTTCTAAAAAGAAGGACCGTCGCACGATTGAATGGACGGAAGAAATGAAATCCGCATTCAATAAATGCAAAAACGATTTGCAAAATGCAACTACGCTGGCTCATCCTTCTCCGAAAGGTCGACTCTCCATTACTACGGACGCCTCGGACGTCGGAATTGGCGCGGTGTTACAACAGGAGGTCAACAACGAGACGTCACCCCTCGGATTTTTCTCTAAAACTTTATCAACAGCTCAACAGAAGTACTCCACTTTCGATAAGGAGCTTCTGGCTATTTACGAAAGTGTAAAGCATTTCAGAGACTTCGTAGAGGGACGTACTTTTCATATTATGACTGACCACAAACCGCTCACCACGTCGCTCCATCAAGACCGAAAAACGGCCTCGCCTCGTCGTATTAGGCAAATGGAGTTTATCAGCCAATTCACGACTGATATCCGATATACACCGGGCACCTCCAACGTAGTCGCTGACACATTATCTCGGCCTTCGCTCGAACTTCACGAGCTCACGACTTTTCCGTCCGGAAAAGATATTTTCCTAAATCAACAGGCCGATGAATCACCCGAGTTCCGCAACCTTATTTCGACCGGGCGTCTCGAAGAAACCCAGGTACCTGCGCTCGACCTCTCGCTGTGGTGTGATACGACATCGGACATGCCTCGCCCGTTTGTTCCTAAACGACTTCGCCGCAAATTAATTGAACACTATCATTCATTTAGTCATCCAGGAATACGCGCAACACGAGACCTAATTCGCGCGAAACTTTTTTGGCCTCGAATGAACACGGAAATACGGGAATATGTACAGGCATGCGCCAAATGTTCGAAATTCAAAGAATTCCGCCACCCTCAAATTCGCCCAGCGGAATTTGACGATTCGCTTCCCTTCGAAGAATTAAACGTTGATCTCGTGGGGCCTCTTCCGGATTCGCAAGGTTATAAATATCTGTTAACCCTAATCGACAGACATACCAGCTGGCCGGAATGTATCCCATTACGAACGATAACGACAAAGGCGGTCACTGACGGCATCCTTAACAATTGGATAGCGCGATTCGGTTGTCCATTAACGATTATTACCGATCAAGGCAGGCAATTTGAGAGTGCAGAATTCTCCGAATTCCTAAAAAAATTCGGCATCAAACGCAATCGCACAACGGCCTACCATCCTGAATCGAACGGAAAAATCGAGCGATGGCATAGGGATTTAAAAAACGCCCTACGTACTGCTACTTCCTCGCCATCATGGTCTAAGGATCTTCCGACCATTTTATTAGGGCTCCGCACTACCATTCGGTATTCGGACGGTTACAGCGCCGCCGAACGTACTTTTCGTGCGCCCCTCCGCCTCCCGGCTGACCTATTTCCGCCTCAACCGACGGAATATCACCGACCGCCCGCAAAACCCTCAACGGACAAACGCCCACGGGTTTTCCCCGATACATTCCAAAACGCAAAAAGGATGTTTTTGCGAGAAGAAGGGCTTCGGAAAGGCTTGAACCCCCTCTACTCCGGCCCCTACGAAGTGGTTAAAAAAGGAGAGCGAACGGCTACGCTGCTTATTGACGGCTCCCAGGTAACCGTCTCTCTCAGAAGGTGTCGGCCGGCTTTCGGTATTTCCCCCACCACCACAGGGACGGATTTACCTGAGGTACCTCCAGACACAAACTTACTCGAATCATTCGACGATAGCTACCCAACCGGTAAACAACGCTCCCGCCCGCACGACTCTCCATACAGTCACTTCTCACGGCTCAACCAACTTCGCTCCGATGCCGCGACGAACTCGCCTCTGCGCACATACGCGCAAGTCGCAGCCGCCGGACACCCAACAACAGGTGCTAAAAGCGCCGCGGCTCAATGTCCAACCGCTCGATCTCCCGTTCCACTTCAACGACTCACTGCTCACAATCCACCACTCCTCCATCATACTAGTCAACGTGAATCGAAGGGACACTATGAAGAAGGAGAATATCAACGTAAACCTGCTAGTTGAAAATACGATTCAAGATGTTTTCCCGCCTACGAACAAACCCGTCACTTACGACCATGAAGACTCCAACATCGCCCGTATTGCGCCAGGGGATATCCTGCGTATCACGATCAACGTGGAAATCAACAACTCCGCTTCACGCAGCCTGTCTTCACTCGACTATATCGTCACGATGCAAATACACGAGTGCAACATCTACGAACTCCGCTTGTACGAGAAAACGGTAGACGGATTCCAGCTGAACCATTTTTATTTTCCGATTATGCAACATGGTTAAATTCAAACTATACTCTACCGACTGCTTCTGTTTATTTGATCACACATTGTATTCGCTTATCATAACACTTCAATATTTTATCTTTATTGTACGAACTGGGGGACCTATGTAATGACTCATACTTTCAACTGTGTAGTTCTCCAATAAAGGTCGAGGGAAACCCTGAGTGACTCACACCATGCACGGTAGGTAAGGTGAGGTACGGGGAACAGTGACATCAGTTGACGTCACCCTTTTCCACCCTCCTCTTACCTTGTCAAGTCCATATAAAAGGAGGACTCAGGGCTTCCCCTTTATGCATTCGTCTTCGAAAACTCGACTTGTTTATTTCTCGATCTACCTCGCCTCTTCTCTGAAGCCCACAGTTCATCGGAGGGTCTCGGTATGCGATAAAGCTCATCGCGCCGGCTTCTGCTCCCATTTACCCTAGTCGTCGTCTGCCTCCAACTAGGTATAGGTAAATGTGGTGCATCCCCCGGGTCGGCGAGCAATCGCGCCTAGGAATGTATCCGAGCTGGCGATCTTAACACTCTTGCACACGGTCTGCGGTTACCCGCGCCGGGCATCGAGTGTTGTCCCGTCCTTTGTCTTCGTTGAGTAGGAACCAATCAAATCGACAATCAGAAGGAAGCCGATCGCCTTCACGCTCCGACACGCAGTCATAACAACTGCCCTTTGAGATACCATTACCTGGCAAAGCCAGGACAGTTGAATCTCGACTCAGCAGCAAAGAACTCGAGACAGCACTCAGTGAGTGCCCTGCTGTAGCTTCTCTACAGATTCCGACAACTTTTCTGGCCGAAATAAGTCGGGGAAAAACAGCAAAATTCCTTCACTTCTTGAAAGAAGAGATCTTCTTATTACTTTGCCAAGATACCCATTGAAATGTTCGTAAGAGTTTAAGAAACCACAGAAAAAGGCTTCTTCAGTGAATTCAGAGTGAGGGCTCCCATTAGCCAGATAAGCTGTTCAAAACTAAGTAAATAAATATAAATTCCCAAAGCCAACATATAATGTAAAAGTAAAAGTTTGGTAAATTTAATTAATTTGTGTTTTGTCCCATTTTGTAATCCATCTCTCTTTGCGCTCCACTCTGCATTATTCAACGTCTGCATATTCTTCCAGGGGATTGCTACGATAAATTCGATGGGTACTATCTGAAGAACTACACCGAAGAAGCGACTTTCCTATGCACGGAATCTTTACCGTATCGCCCCTATCAGGAAATACTCAAGTCGGGTTCAGGGGATTCTGGAGGTCCCGTCACGTGTGACAATCAATACGTCGCTATTGTGTCGGAAGGTTGGTACCGCCGACAAGGTGTCTTTCCGTACGAGTATTATCCAGAAGTGGGATACGACAAACGCATGTCGACGGCATTTTCCGTTTACGAAAATTCCATCGAGTACAGAGCTGAATTGAACTACAGGATATACGAACTTTACGACTATGACGACCCGTTGAAGAATTTCAGAGTAACTTTTGCACCAATCGTGGTTTTCGACGGTGGGACTTTGTCTTCAGGTGTTCTTTCGACGGAAAGTTTGATTTATCATTATTTTTCTGCGATAATTTTACTAATTGCATCTAAGTACCTCTCAAGATTTTAAATGTGTATTATATCCACTTGCTTAATAGTTTCGTGGGCTACCCTCAATTTTCTAAATACAATAGCTAACTTTAGACTAAGTTTATTCACTTCATTGCTTAACACGCTAAGTTTGAAAATGATCAAAAATGAACATGTTAATATTCAAATTTGTTAATTAGATATTATTTGCAATAATGATCTTTAGGCACCGAGCAGGAAATCCGAAGGTTCACTTTTCAAGTAAATATAATCCGAAAATCGACTTGTACGTGGCATTTTCCATAAGGGGAAAGCACCAGTAGTGGACATGTTAAGAAAATCGTGTGCGTTTTTTTTGTGTTTTCTCATACATTTTTAGCTTTAAAACTGTTTTTTGGGTGTCTGCATGTTCTTCAGACATTTTTCATTAATTTTAATCGATGGAATCACAAATTTTATAAATTTTTGAAGAAATATAGTCAAAGTTTGTGGAATAATAGAATACATCAGTAGTGGACAGCTAAAATTTTTGAATGTCGATGTGCTAGAATTTTTGAATGTCGACACTTGATGACCCAGTAGTGGACACGTGGTATATATCAACAAGACAATGTAAAATTTGTATCATAATCAAGTATAATAATTTATTCAATCATACAAACACATGGAACGAATTGTTGCAAGGCACTGAAATCACAGAGAATTTTAAAATATGCGTGAGTCAAATTGTTTTACAAGAACCCGTCTCTTGTAATCCATCCCTTATCGCCTGATCTAATTGTTCTTGGGAGTAATTTTGAATTTTCTTTTTTCGAATCCCTCCTCCTCTTTTCTTCTGTGCTTCATTTCCCCAAAAATCCCCAAAAAATGCCATTCAAATAGAAGAATAAAGTGAGTACTAGTAGAGGACAGTTCATGTACTAGTAGAGGATAACTCTGTACTAGTAGTAGACATCTCTTGTACTAGTAGAGGACACCCCTGTCCGCCTCTGGTCCGCAACATTAGATTCATTTGAAAATCGTATCGTGAGCTAGTTGCAATGTAAATGAATAAGTGGCAAATAAAAAAATAACCTCTCTCGAAAAGGGAAGATGCGCCAGTAGTGAACAGGGGTGTCCACTACTAGAGCATCCAAAATTTTTGCTGCACTAGAAGCGGACATGCTTAAAAAGCCCAGTTTACCAACATAAACGAAGTTAAGCGGCCGGAAAATCATTTAATTAGTTACTGAAGTGATTATTCAAACCAATGGACACAAATATTTGAAGATTATATATGAATATTTCTTAAAACTTACCTTTTTTTCCTTAGCATTTTTCACAACGTCCTGCACGAAATCACTACACTCACTGACTGGTTGTTTTGAAGCTGAGTCACCTTAACCCTAACGTCTTTTTCTTGTTCTTCACGTTTAATTGGATATTACTTTAGTGAATCCAAAAAAGATCAAGTGTCCAGCTCAACCCAAATCCTTATTCTACAAATTTTTTTCCAAAGTGTCCACTACTGGTACAGTGTCCACTATTGATGCTTTCCCCTTAGTTCTTATGAGCAGAATTTCATGAAATTGTTATATTGGCTCCATTATGGGTAAATTTGTATCCGAAGATTTTGGTTATTGTCAGTCTTCTTCAAATACTGGTGGCACACTGGGTTGGCTTGGTTTCTAGTTCAGTGCTTTCGCTGGAATTCATCTTTCTGACCAATTTTTTTTTCTTCTTGGAATTTGGATTTCCAGCTTTCTAGATTCTATTCTATTCTAGAGCAACGAGGAACCCGTCTCTTTATGAAGAAATCTATGATTTTCAAGTAGAATAAAACCACTCAGGGCTGTATAGAGAATTGAACCGTAATGTTATCAATTGCAACGATTTTTGTATAGACAATATTTCCCGAATTTAAAATTTTGAGTTCGAACTGGAGGTTTAAAACGCACCGGAATAGTTAAAATTGGATAAATAGTGAAAATCGGGAATAATTATAATCCTCTTTCCATGCATATTTAGTTACTCATAAAAAAATTAAAAAATCAAAAAAATCCAAGATTGAATTCGAGTGGTTTATTTATTGATATTAATTGCATACAGCCCCATAAAGAAGTTTTCTTCCATATTCGTATAATCACGTTAATAAACTACTACATAAATCTACAAAAATGTAATTAAAATTTTACATACAACAACAATTATCTTAGTACAGCTCTGCGCCATGTAGACGTTGTATTTTTTTCTTCACTGCCCTAAAGGAGGGCTTTTGCTCGATATTTTCGTCAAACTGGTTCTCGAAGTCAAGGGGCGTTGCGAGTTGTTTTCTCAGCGGTCACGATGTTACCTGGTCAATAGGTTCATCAGCTCTTCTATGGAACGATAAACAGGCGTTCGACGGGACACAAAAGAGACATACCGAAGCTTCAAAACGAATGACAGTGCAGGAGGTGGTTTTTCCTAGGAATAGAATAGAAAATAGGAACAGGCTTTGTTCGAGAGAAAACTGCATTTTCATTTCTAGTTTCAGAGAGTGAAATCTCATGGAACTAGGTGAATGGGAGCGATGCGACTCGATAGCGATCCTTCAACAGTGTGTAAATACAATAAAAAGGAAATTTGCTTCAAACGTTAGGGCATTTTATAAACCAGGTTTTCAGTAAATGTCTATCGAAATGATACAATTAACAGAAAAATCGTTCCGACCTTAACAAAGTGGACGTTTCATTGAAAAGAACTGAGCACAACTTTTCTCTGAATACGAGTTCTACCTTGATGGTGGAAATGTAAAGGTGCGGATACACTCGCCAAGTATCGAGTATACATTTTTATACTCGCCTATTGGCGAATATTCGTCCTTCTGTACCCTGGCCATACAAGCGGAGTTGACCGAGTAGTGAGTACAACCCCGAGCATTGACGAGTACTCAGACGAGCAAGTGGCGAACAGGGCAAGTGCAAGATCGGGAATAACAATTGTGAATTACAGAAACGTCGTACTGCGAAGAGTATCTCAGGATTGAACTTGATGTTTCCATCTAGAGGTGTGTCGGTACAGCTGTACCGGGACTGTGGAACCGAGTATCAGGTTGGAACGGTTCCACGCAGTGACAAAAACTCGACCCTTACCGGTCCAGTTCCACGGACTGATAAGATATCTTGAAATGGCTCTGGACCGGGAAGAGAATCTTTTCCATCGGTCCAGTTCCATCCTTACCAATCAGAATGATCTGATCAATTATCTCGTCAATCTGATCATTCTGATTGGTGAGGATGGAACTGGACCGGTAAGGATGGAACCGGACCGATAAGATATCATAGAGAATGGTTCAATGGCTCTGGACCGGGAAGGGTTTTTGACCGGTAAGCATGGATCTTGTTCTCAGATCTGTTCCATGTTGTACCTGGAAGCGCCCTTACTACTTCCAGGGACTGAGAATGGTTCATGGAATGGCTCTTGAGCGGGAAGTTATCTTCTGGACTGGTTAGCATGGAAGTTGTCTCCAGTATTATTAATTTACTAGCTGAAAAGCCTACTAAAAGCAGGCAAAGACTATTCCTCCGACTCTCCTCCCGCCACCAACTCCCTCCGACTCCTCCCGCCCCCAACCCCTCCGACTCCTCTCGCCCCGATCACTCCCGCCCCCAACCCCTCCGACTCCTCTCGCCTCCGACTCCTCCCGTTACCAGCCCCTCCGACTCCTCTCGCCTCCGACTCCTCCCGCCCCCAACCCCTCCGACTCCTCTCGCCTCCGACTCCTCCCGCCCCCAACCCCTCCAGCCTTCAACTCTCCCTCTGCCACGACCCCTCCGTGCATACGTACGTACGTACGGTTGGCGTTTTATGTAATTAGATTATTGTCATGTTAAGTTCTTAAACTGCAACGCCATTATTCTTTCCTCTAATTGTTTGGTAACTATTATTAATAATAAAATGCCTCTTTTGTAACACTTGTTCAAACCCCTTCCTTTTAGCGAATTGTCAAGGAAAATGATGCTATTGTATTGCAAGTTGAGATCATAAGCATGGAAGAAGGACGATAGGGATTTGACTGCCTGCTTCATCCATGCCACGTGAGTGGGATTTGATCGCCTGTACCGGTAATGGAACTGTACTGGTAATTTGGAACGGTTACATCTTTGTCTCTGTAACCGTTGGAACCGTTCCAGGGAAATATCTGGACCGACACACCCCTACTTCCCCGTTGCAATTTAGAATACTTGGACGAATGTGTAGCCAGGGCAGATGCTCGTTACTTGGCTCGCTACTCGTCTCTCTGGCTTGGCCGAAAAACCGAGCACCCAAATACTCGGTACTCGCCGATTCACGAGCACGCGTCCTTCTGGCTACCATGTAGGAAATTGACGAGCATTTGCTCGTTGCTCTCCGAGTACTGCATATTAAGCCCGCTCCACACATTCGGCATTTGTCGAGCATCGAGCAACTTGGCAAATACCGAGCTACTCGCCAAGGTACTCGGAGCTCAATGTTCCACATATTCGGAGTTTGTCCCGAGCAGTGCTCGCCTCGGGAGAGAGACGAGCAACTCGGACTTGCTTGCGATGGACGTTACAATTGCTGCAGCTGCTTTTGTAGTGATGAGTGCTACCTCTAGATGAAGCGAAAGCCGAAAAAGAAGCCAAGAAGAAGCAGATGGTGGATGATGTCTCTCCACAAGACTAGAAAACTGTAAGTTTTTGTAAAAATGACCATAAAAAGGTGTATTACTTACCTAATTATATATTTACACAGTAAAGTTCCCAGTTATTTATTTGATTGGAGACCTATACTGTTATCCCTCACCATTGTTGGGTAACAATGCTTAATCTTTTTTGGGATTCACGATTTGAGTGAGGTCCAGCATTGATTAATCAGATGTCTCGAGATTAATTTATAGTTGACCTGAAGCATGCTGTTTAAGTGACTTTTTTTTAACTGTTTGAAATTTTTATTTTTGTTTTAAAAACAATTTTGTTCGGCCAATCCAACAAACAAACTCGAAGTCCTCAAAGAAATATGTTGACCGGAAACAAAAGAAATAATGATGTGAAAATGTGGATCACACTAGAAAGTGGAGGGAGGACGATGTGATTCACAGAAAAATGCCCCGACGAGCATGTGTGGAGCGGGGCAGATGCTCGCTACTTGGCTTCGTCTCCTTTGAAGTGGGCGAAAAACTGACTCTGGCCGGAGCATCTCCGAGCACCAATATTTGGCATTTGGCGAGCATGGAGCGCCCATCCACACTACAAGGAAATGGGCGTGCATCTGCTCGGTGCTCGACAAATGCCAAATGTGTGGAGCGGGCATTATGTGAATGAATGAATGAATTAATGAAAACATGATTTTAATTAATCAGATCATTACATTTTTTGTTATTTCTCCTGTAACACGATACGGGCTTTGGTAACAGATACCTTCAGCCTTAATAGATACCTACATAATAATCAACTATTAGTAAATAATAAATAATTATTAGTAATAAAAACAACCCTAAGTAATACACTTTTGCGCTAAAGATACTCCAAATAACCGTGGGATGGACTCAACTTGCAAAACAAACAACAAAAACATTGCAAACTATTTTTACAAAGGTTTACTATTTTCCTGTATAGATCACTCTTCTGCAAAGATCACAGCTTTGCCATTGTCAGTATTTATTTATTTTTTACCTACCAACCCGAGGTACCTACTACCTTCCTACTAGGGCATTTTTGAAAATTTCAACCCCAACCACCAATCGAATGGGAATGAAGGTGAGTACGCCTCCGTACGCAGCATAAGTCTCCCACGCAACCTCCCAACCCAACTTCTTGCTAATAGCGTATTCGGCGGCAATGCTGCAGTACCTAGAAGGGGAGTGGTATTAACGTTTTTGACCGACTTCAACGCGCCGAAGGCGCGCGAAAGAGGAGGTACTCAATTCGGGTTGTCGTGGGACGACAATTTTTTTTTTTTTTGTATGTCCGAGTCGCTTGCATTTCTTTATTCTGATACCAATCTGTCTGATTCTTTTTGAAATTTGTTCTACCAGTATCCGTGGTGGTCCCGTTTCAAACAGATTTCATTTTGCTTTGTTAGAAGTATCTAAAATTTGTGAATGAAGTTGAAAAACGTGGGTCCCGTTTTTGGGAATATCGGTCCGCATTCACTCTTCTTGCCCTGTGACTTCCGACTGAGTCGATGGAGGACCATTTGTGGATAGTCAAATTAAAGGTCTGATTGTAAGCTTTAAAATGATATACTATATGAGGGGGTTTCCGATAACTAAAAGGTGCTGCGGTGATGAGAAAGGGGGAAATTATACTGGGTTATTCGCTCAGAACCTGCATGAGCCATATCAAACGTGTTTATCAATGCTCGAGTATGTGAGTTTTCCTACCAAATATGAAGGATAATCATAGTACTGTTAGTTAGGTATTCTACCATGTGGGTGTAGCACATAGCTCTCTCAACACTAATAACACGATTGGGTAGGTAACAGTGTAGGAGATCGTCAGATCTGCATAGTGCCGTACCAAATATTAGGGATATAATAGTACAGTTAGGTGATGAGAGGGTATTCTACCAAGTAGGTGTAGCACATAGCTTCCTCCTCTTCCATAATATAGTTGGGTGGGTAATGGTATAGGAGATTGTCAGAACTGCATAGTGCCGTACCAAATATTAGAAATGAAATAGTACAGTTAGGTGATAAGAGGGTATTCTACCAAGTGGGTGTAGCACATAGCTTCCTCCTCATCCATGATATAGTTGGGTAGGCAATGGTATAGCTGATCGTCAGAACTGCATAGTGCCGTACCAAATATTAGGGATATAATAGTACAGTTAGGTGATAAGAGGGTATTCTACCAAGTGGGTGTAGCACATAGCTTCCTCCTCTTCCATAATATAGTTGGGTGGGTAATGGTATAGGAGATCGTCAGAACTGCATAGTGCCGTACCAAATATTAGAAATAAAATAGTACAGTTAGGTGATAAGAGGGTATTCTACCAAGTGGGTGTAGCACATAGCTTCCTCCTCTTCCATAATATAATTGGGTAGGCAATGGTATAGGAGATCGTCAGAACTGCATAGTGCCGTACCAAATATTAGAAATGAAATAGTACAGTTAGGTGATAAGAGGGTATTCTACCAAGTGGGTGTAGCACATAGCTTCCTCCTCATCCATGATATAGTTGGGTAGGCAATGGTATAGGAGATCGTCAGAACTGCATAGTGCCGTACCAAATATTATAAATAAAATAGTACAGTTAGGTGATAAGAGGGTATTCTACCAAGTGGGTGTAGCACATAGCTTCCTCCTCTTCCATAATATAGTTGGGTGGGTAATGGTATAGGAGATTGTCAGAACTGCATAGTGCCTTACCAAATATTAGAAATGAAATAGTACAGTTAGGTGATAAGAGGGTATTCTACCAAGTGGGTGTAGCTCATAGCTTCCTCCTCATCCATAATATAGTTGGGTAGGCAATAGTATAGGAGATTGTCATAACTGCATAGTACCATACCAAATATGAGGTGTATAGTACAGTTAGGTGATAAGAGGGTATTCTACCAAGTGGGTGTAGCACATAGCTTCCTCCATCCATGATATAGTTGGGTAGGCAATGGTATAGGAGATCGTCAGAACTGCATAGTGCCGTACCAAATATTAGAAATAAAATAGTACAGTTAGGTGATAAGAGGGTATCCTACCAAGTGGGTGTAGCACATAGCTTCCTCCTCATCCATAATATAGTTGGGTAGGCAATAGTATAGGAGATTGTCATAACTGCATAGTGCCGTACCAAATATGAGGTATATAGAAGAACTCGGTGATGAGAGGGTATTCTACCAAGTGGGGTAGCACATAGCTTCCTTATCATCCATACTATAGTTGGGTAGGTAATGGTATAGGAGATCTTCAGAAATACATTGTGCTGTACCAAATATGAGGTATATAGTACAGTTAGGTGATGAAAGGGTATTCTACCAAGTGGGTGTAGCACATCGCTTCTTCGTCATTCATAAATAGTAGGGTAGGTAATGGTATAGGAGATCTTCAGAAATACATTGTGCTGTACCAAATATGAGGTATATAGTACTGTACTATATACTGTAACAGTTAGGTGATAAAGGGTTTTCTATCAAGTGGATGTAGCACTTACCTAGCTCAATCATGTCAATCATGTCATGGTTGAATTGTGTTGTCAGAACTACCAAGTACCTACGATATATGAGGGAAGTCGAACAGTTAAGGGATATGAGAGTAGATGGCTAAGAAGGAAAGTGACCCAAATACCTCCTGAAACTGATCCATAAACGGAAAATCATCTACCCGTATGGAAACTGATCCGGATTACTAAATGTCGTCCACCCTATGGCTTCTAGTTCACCTTACTGAAATGATGCACAGTATTGAAGTAGATCTACATTGCGAAAACTGATCGAAAAACTGCGGGTAAATTAATTTCTGATTTAAATTGAGGACCACTAAAAAGTGAAAAATAAAAAATAATATAAAATGGAAAAATAATAAAAAAAAACCTTTTTAACAAAAAAATGGACCGACCTCAAAAATGATGTCCGTGAACACCAAAAAGGAAAAAATAATAATCTCAGCGAAAACACACTGATGTACTAGGTTGTTGGATATAAATATCTTGTCAACAGATGGTATGTTGGAATACCAACAATTATTTGTAATGCGATTCACACTCATTGTCACACTCATATCCTCCATCATACGATAGCAGTGACGTACTACCCAATAGTTTTGGAACACTTATCTCTACTCGTATTCATGTTTTGTAATACTCACCAGATCATGTGAGTATTACTTAATAACCACAGTGTATCCAGATAGGTAGGTAGGTACGCATTGAAGTCGCCGCCGTGCCCACCTGTAGACACAAACGTCTCCTAGATGTTCTACTTACCAACATTTTATTCGTTTTCGGAAATATAGGCACATACCTCCCATACCACAGACATGCTTCCAAACCGAGTATGAA
Source organism: Apolygus lucorum (assembly GCA_009739505.2). NCBI lineage: Eukaryota > Metazoa > Arthropoda > Insecta > Hemiptera > Miridae > Apolygus > Apolygus lucorum. The sequence continues at coordinate 27,582,242 of CM019172.2, forward strand.
CGTATATATCTTTTTGTCTAAAATTGTGGACGGTTTTGAACGTTAATTAGGTAACAACGATTCCGAATGTATGTTGCTACAATATAATATATCCACCAATAAAATAAACAATCTCATGTAATAATAGAGTCTCAAATTACTCGTCACAACCATTCCTAGGGAGGTTCACACTTACTATCATACTCATATGGCAGCAGAGACGTACTAGGTACCTGACAGTTTGGGGAGCACATTCTAACTCAATGGTAGGTACTTACTCTTGTAATGCTAACCACATCATCGAGTGAGGAAGTTGATTAGTTTGTGTCTACAGGTGGGCACGGCGGCGACTTCAATGCGTACCTACCTACCTATCTGGATACACTGTGGTTATTAAGTAATACTCACATGATCTGGTGAGTATTACAAAACATGAATACGAGTAGAGATAAGTGTTCCAAAACTATTGGGTAGTACGTCACTGCTATCGTATGATGGAGGATATGAGTGTGACAATGAGTGTGAATCGCATTACAAATAATTGTTGGTATTCCAACATACCATCTGTTGACAAGATATTTATATCCAACAACCTAGTACATCAGTGTGTTTTCGCTGAGATTATTATTTTTTCCTTTTTGGTGTTCACGGACATCATTTTTGAGGTCGGTCCATTTTTTTGTTAAAAAGGTTTTTATTTTATTATTTTTCCATTTTATATTATTTTTTATGAGGAATTCAACGTTTCTTTTAAGTAGGGAGCTGTAGATCAGGCAGAAGTCTGTCTCACAGCATGTAGGAGGTATTCGAGGAGAGGTTGAATATTTTCTTGATAAAGAAGCGGAGTACCCTCTCAACCTGCTCATATTTCCTGAAGCCCTAGACCTGGCAGCCATAGCATAGAGTCGCCTATACCACAGTCTTAAAAGTCGAATGGGATCTCCTCTGCCATAAACAGTTTTGCCCAGACTGTATTGATGCTCAGTTTGGCTAAGGACTTCACATGTATCCGCACCTTTTGGTAGAAAGTTGGAAAAGAACATAAGGAAGGTCCTGGTTCCCAATACGATATCAGAAATCAATATTGAGCCATTTGAGTAGTCTCCTGTTGAATCGTTTACACGGACAGAGTTATAAATCAACTCTCCGAAATTATGAACCCCCGATTATTATGTTAGTAGAGTAATAAACTCGAGTTTAGTCCCGGAACATAATGAAACTTGGCGAAAACGAGGGCATCATTACAGCCGACACATTAGAATCAACCCTTGTTAACCGTTACCTAGTTTTCCCCATGTTGACTGGAAAGCTGAGCAAACAGGCGGGTAGACGATGTTTACCCAAGGGGAAAGACGGAGGGAGTCTTATTAATCTGTGTACAGTACTGAAATAACAGGGCTGGGATCTCGTGAACGCTGACTCGTCGTTAAAACAGCAATTATTTGCTTTTCCGGCGGGAATTCCGTGGAGTATCACGAGGGGCGCGATATAGAAAACACAAACGCGATAGCGGGAAGTAGTTTAAAGTGCGAGAGCAACTACGAAATCCTGAAGATGTAAGTTGCGTTTCTTTTGATACAAATTTAATATTTATGAAAAAACAAACAATAAATTAAAGAAAATTATTTATGTACTGACTGCTGTAGTTATGTTCGTTCTAAATGGCGATTGCGACCGAAATTATTCATGAAAAGTTGCAAGAATAGTTTTTATTGTCTCAAAATCCGCTGCTACAGCTATCTAAATATATTTTTTGGGAGGTAAAATTTTCATGGACACCATCAAATTGAAATAAGAGTTGGCCGAAGCTCCTTCACAGATCTTGCGACTGTGGGCTTTGTAGGAACTGGAAACGCTGGTTAGCAATTATTATTATTTTATTCAACGTAAATGTCTACGACTAAATGTAATAGAACACGTAATGAATTAGATTCATTTGAAGGGTTACGGGGAAAAAGGATCAAACTCCATTTTTTGACCGAATTGAGATAAGCACGCCATCGTGTAGCTTGGGAGGAGTAGAACCGAAGGGTTTCACTTTTGGGAAAAGATATCGCATTCATTCGTTTTAAAGCTAAAACAAATACGGGGCTCCGTGGAAGAAGGATCCGATTTAAAGACCCTTACCTCTCCTTTTCATGAGTTCTACGTCATCACAGCAAAGATTCATTAAGCACAAAAGCTCCTACTTTGGAGAATATCAGACATCTGTATTATCCCCTTCCATCTAGAAGAAGAAGACTTCAGAACCTACAGCAAGTGTAAAATTGGGGAACCTTTACAACGGCCCCATATCAATCAAACCAGAAAAATCAAAGGATTTAAAACACCTGTCAGTTTCTCGTCAACCCTGATGATAAACTTTTCTGATTCACTGTCCAGTGGGTTGGGATATAAAGGAGAAGAAGCTATTTTATATTGCGACAACCCTTTAGATGAATGATTTTTTTATTAATACGTTTCGTATTTGCGCTGTTCCAACAATGTTTTGTGCAAAACTAGGTATTCCTAATTTGGAAAATAAAGCCATTTTTTGCTGATAATTTTTCTGGAGGTAACAGTAAGGTACCTACAAACCCTAGAAAATTTACTAAAGTGATTTAAGAGATTTGAATAAACTATAGGTAACTTGGTAATATAATATTAGGTATTATGGTGACCGAGAAAGCGAATAAAAAGTGGGGAAAAAGGTCAAAGTCCATAGCTTGTTTGACATTTTTAATTATTTCTGAAAATTATCTTCAATATACATAATGTTTTTTCTTGTCACTTAAACATAATTAATTTCCCGGTCAGTTAGCCCATACAGTTTACTTTTTTTATGCATAGCGTCTACCTGGGACGACTTCAAACATTGTTTTTCGATTTTCTCAGAATTAGGAAAAGAGGAGTTTGATCCTTTTTCCCCGTGACCCTTCATTTGGGAGATTTTTGGAAGGTTTACATGTGTTGCTAAGTAGCATGACTCCTCAGCACAACTATTGCAGAATGCTGCTACCTGCTACACTACCTAGCAATGCTACATCAGAAGATACTTCTCCGTCCTTCATGAAGCTTTGTTGATCCATCCTCAATCACTCTTCGCCTCAGGTAGTCCGCATGTTTCCTCTTCTGGCTGCCCTCAACGTGAATGATGTATGACCACATCCCATCCTTGTCGCCATTCTGTAGAAACTGGACACACTGGTTAGCATTTATCAATGTGTTATTCAACATAAATGTCTACGACTAAATTTAATAAAACTCGTAGTGAATTAGATTCATTAGGGAGATTTTTGGAAGGTTCACATGCGTTGCTAAGTAGCATGACTCCCGAGAACAACTACTGCAGGATGCTGCTGCCTACTACACCACCTAGCGATGCTACATCTTCTCCCTCCTTCATGAAGCTTTGTTGATCCATCTAATCATTGATCTGCTTGAAATAAAATGGAATAATAATAAAATAAAAACCTTTTTAACAAAAAATGGACCGACCTCAAAAATGATGTCCGTAAACACCAAAAAGGGAAAAATAATGATCTTAGGGAATTCAGTTGGGAAGGTGGGTAGGTAGGTACGGATTGAAGTCGCCGCTGTGCCCATCTGTAGACACAACCATACGCAAGTAGAGAGTAGACATGCGTCGATAGTGCAATACAAAACAGGAATGAGAGTGAGTATCATTGAGGTAATATAAGTGTTCCAAAACTATTAGGTAGTACGTCACTGCTGTCGTATGAAGGAGGATGAGAGAGTGACGATGTGTGTGAATCCCCGTAAAAAATGTTTGGATTCCAACATACTATCTTTTGATTAGATGATATCTAATTATACCTAATCTATTGATCTAATCTATCTTTGATTAGATAATATCTATATAATCTAATATTGCAAGTATTGCATGATGCATGTAGCATTGTCTAGATCATGATGAGGGTTTGTGATATGAGTATGGGTACATACTCAAATGATCGGTTAGTATTCAAAACCGGTTAGTACAAAACCGGAGTAAAGGTAGGTAAGTAAGTAAGTAAATAACCTTCTCATGTTGAATCAGCAGCTGATATAACAGGGAATATTCTTACTAAGATTCATTCACACTTATTGTCACACTCTCATCCTCCTTCATACGACAGCAGTGACGTACTACCTAATAGTTTTGGAAGACATATATTACCTCAATGATACTCACTCTCATTCCTGTTTTGTATTGCACTATCGACGCATGTCTACTCTCTACTTGCGTATGGTTGTGTCTACAGATGGGCACAGCGGCGACTTCAATCCGTACCTACCTACCCACCTTCCCAACTGAATTCCCTAAGATCATTATTTTTCCCTTTTTGGTGTTTACGGACATCATTTTTGAGGTCGGTCCATTTTTTGTTAAAAAGGTTTTTATTTTATTATTATTCCATTTTATAATATTTTTTATTTTTCACTTTTTAGTGGTCTTCAATTTAAATCTGAAATTAATTTACCCGCAGTTTTTCGATCATTTTTCGTAATATAGATCTATTTCCGTACTGTGAATCATTTCAGTAAGGTGAACTAGAAGCCGTAGGGTGGACCAAATTCTGTAATCCGGATCAGTTTCCATATGTATAGATGAGTTTCCGTTTTTGGATCGGTTTCAGGAGGTATTTGGTTCACTTTCCTACTTAGCAATCTACTCTCTTATCTCCTAACTGTTCGACTTCCCTCACATTTGGTAGGTACTTGGTAGTTCTGACAACACAATTCAACAACTTAACCATTACATGATTGACGAGGGAGCTATGTGCTACACCCACTTGGTGGAATACCCTCTCATCACCTAGTTGTACTATATACCTCATATTTGGTATAGCACTATTCAGTTCAAATGGTCTCCTATACCATTACCTACCAACTATATCATGGATGATGAGGAAGCTATGTGCTACACCCACTTGGTAGAATACCATCTCATCACCTAGTTGTACTATAAACCTCATATTTGGTACGGCACTATTAAGTTCAGATGATCTCCTATACTATAGCCTACCCAACTATATTATGGATGACGAGGAAGCTATGTGCTACACCCATTTGGTAGAATACCCTCTCATCATCTAATAGTACTATTATAATACAAATATGCAGTTCTGACGATGTCCTCTACTATTACCTACCTAATCATGTTATCGGTGATGAGGGGGCTATGTGCTACACCCACTTGGTAGAATACCATCTCATCACCTAGTTGTACTATATACCTTATATTTGGTACGGCAATATGCAGTTCTGACGATGTCCTCTACTATTACCAACCTAATCATGTTATCGGTGATGAGGGGGCTATGTGCTACACCCACTTGGTAGAATGCCTAATAACAGTACTATTATATCACTGATATTTGGTAGGAAAAATCCCATACTTGAGCATTCATAAACACGTTTGATATGGCTCATGCGGGTTTAGAGCGAATAACCAACCATAATTTCCCCCTTTCTCATCCCAGCAGCACCTTTTAGTTATCGGAACCCCCCTCATATAGCATATAATTTTAAAGCTTACAATCAGAGCTTTAATTTGACTATACACAAATAGTCCGTCATCGGCTCAGTCGGAAGTCACAGGGCAAGAAGAGTGAATGCGGACCAATATTCGCGAAAACGGGACCACGTCTTTCAAATTCTTTCACAAGTTTTCGATACTTCTAACAAAGCAAAATGAAATCTGTTTGAAACGGGACCACCACGGATACTGGTAGAACACATTTCAAAAAGAACCAGACAGATTGGTACCAGAATAAAGAAATGCAAGGTGTTCAGACATACAAAAAAAAAAAAAAAATCGTCGTCCCACGACAACCCGAATTGAGTACCTCCTCTTTCGCGCGCCTTCGGCGCGTTGAAGTCGGTCAAAAAAGGTGCAAAATTGAATAATTGATTGATTGAAAACATGGTTTAATGAGTACTGAAACCGTATTTATTCTGCTTTGTGTGAAATTACATCAAACAATTCCAATAAACAAGCCTAATTATACGCGGGTAATTGAAATCTCTCCCGGGTTTTCGGGGGAGGGTTGAAAAAAAAAGATGGGTCGTTGTGGACATCCTGATTAGCTCGGCCTCCCGCCCTATAAAGCGAGCGATGTTACGCAACACGATGATCAAATTAATAAATGTCCAGCGGCAACTATTTCGAACAACGGGATCTACAATTGGCCTGATTTCGGCTTGTCAACGCTTTCACAGTAAATCAATAGAGCAAACAAAGACCCACCTCTACAAAGCAATTTAGTTATTTATTCAACTGGATTGAAGGAGCTAGTTTAGGTGCTGGTATAAATGTACAGGGTGTTTCATAAGGAACGGACCACCATTTCTATTCCCGATATTTGTGTGAAGATCAAAAAATTGTCGAATCAATCTTCCTTATTTTTGTACAAAGAACTCGAACATCACATTTTCGCGCGTCGCGCATGCGCGCAGGAGCGTACGGTGTGCATCAACTTTGTTTTTTTTTTCAAATGGAATTCCCCATTTTTTATTGCATATTCGGATTCTACGTCATATTTTATGAACATTTTACTTTGACAACTTTGTTGAAAAATAAGGACAAACTGTTCGCTGCCTACGAGAACTTAAGGGTTGGACTTACGATAAATCAGAAACACGAGTGAGAATCGCAAAAGGAGCCTGATCTCCGTTCAAATTTTAGCTTACCGAAATGCGATCAATGTTTTTCTTCATGTTGGTTGGTGGTAACAATGGCAAAGCCGAGTTCTTTGCAGAAGAGTGATCTATATAGAAAAATAATAAACCATTGTGTAATAATTTGCAGAGTTTTTTTTTTTTGTCTGAACGCGCTCAATTCGCTCAGAGAGCGCTCAAAGATGAGCAACCCAGGGATTGTGCCACAATTGAGATGAAGGTAGACCTCAAGTGTGGCACATCACTTAGCACTGTTTTTCTACGCTGAATCTCGTGGTGGTATTTGATATTTGATAGGTGATATTGATTTGGTTTCATTTTACCGCATTTACAGCAAAAAAAGTCACTTTTTGAGGTGGAAATCATCGATTTTCCGTGGAATCTTTTCCGACTAGTGTTTCCTTCACGAATTATTTCTCCTCTGACACAATTTTATACATTTTACAGTTTTTTCTTACTTAATTAGGAAAAAAAAAACAACCCGCTGCAAATTATTACACAAAGGTTTATTATTTTTCTATATAGTCGTCTGCGAAGAACACGGCTTTGCAATTGTTACCACCAACCAACATGAAGAGAAACGTCGATCGCATTTCGGTCAGCTAAAACTTGAACGGAGATTAGGCCTCTTTTGCGATTCACACTCGTGTTTCTGATTTATCGTAAGTCCAACCCTTAAATTCTAGTAGGGAGCGAACGGTATGTCCTACAGGTCTCCACGTGGTCTCAAAAACTTCTATAAATTCTATACTATCTTCAATTAATGGAAAAACAATACCTTTATAAACAAATTTTTGATTTAGGGCGTTTTCAAATTTTCAAACCTCCTACCGTATTCTACGGATTCTACGTATCTTGAAACGTAAACCAACAAATTTTGAGTTTAGGTTGAAAACTTTTTTTTCATGGTCGATTCCAAAGGTTTATTATTGAAAATAATATATTGTTCAAAATAGAATAATTCTGATCTACACAGATTCGACTACTCGAAGGGTTTTGAAGGTTGATTGGGTAGACGGAGGTAATACAGCGGCCTAGAAATCCGGCGGAACTTGAGTGAATCGAGATGGAATGAAAATATTTATTCATGCAAGGGGAGTTACGGGGCCCGAGGAGGGGTTGAGGCCTCTTTAGGATCAATCAAAATGGATCAGGAAGATACCGCCCTCCTTTCACATTCTCATTCCCTCCAAGGAATTCCCCTCGTAGGAGAATACCAGTACTGGCGCGCCTGGTAGGATTCCCTAAACTGGAATCCGTACAAATGCAGACAGACAAACACGGAACCTAAAGTTTTCAAGAAGATCTGAAACACTAAGCCCTACAGATATTTGATTTTATTGTACCCACTTTGTTGCTAAAACGCTGCAAATTATTACACAAGGGTTTATTATTTTCCTGTAAAGATCACAGCTTTGCCATTGTCACTATTTATTTATTGCTTCCGAGTCTACCAAGTTAGCGGATGCTTTGTTTTCACTTTTCAAGGTTGAAAATGAAAAGTTCTCCAAAAAATTTTCACTCCCGTTTTGCGTTTTAGACCTTTTTGGACAATTTTGTCAACACAAAATGACAAACACTGTCTGTCTGTGTGTGTCTGTCATGAATTCCTTGTAACGCGCATAACTATACGAAGTTATTGTCCGATGTCTGTGAAATTTTCAGGGATTGTGCGGGTTGGTGTGTAGACGGCTCCTTATGAAAATCATCATCCCCGGACTGATAATAGCCACTGATCATGCGCAAACGTGAATTCCTTGTAACGGCCATAACTTCTACATTTTCCATCCGATTTCAATGAAATTTTCAGCGATTGTACAGATTAGTGTTTAAATGGTCCCCTATGAAAATAACCACCTTCAGACTGATAATAGCCACTGCGCATGCGCAAAAGTGAATTTCCTTGTAACGGCCATAACTTCTACATTTTGATGTTTTAAGATTAACTACTAAGCATTGGATCATCTATGCAATCGGGTTATGGATACGAGGAAGCTATGTGCCACACTCACTGTTTTTTGTTTTTTACCTACCAACTATTATAGTCGGTATACCTACTATAATAGTAGGTACCTACTCGTTTCATATAAAAAGTTTAGTACAACTTTTAAAGTATGAGCGCCGGTAATTTTAGGAAATACTGACCCGGATCGCTCGACCGACTGATGTCTCCTTAACCGCTTCGTCTTGCTGGACTACAAAGTTCCTCTTCCCTACTACCTTCGGAAGCAAAATGAGACAAAAATGTTGATTCTGAAAGATTTGAAAGTCACATCAAAAAGGTGAAAACAAAAGCTTCAGCCACCATAAGTGGGCCAGTAAGTAAACTCATTGAAAAGCGGTATTCGAAGAGAAGATTACACTCAGTAGACCGTTCTTAAGCTACTCAGACGAGAAAATTCAACTAAAGCCCACACTTTCAACATGTTATCTTGTAGAAACTGGTCGACCCGTAGAGAGGGGCGAGGTTGGGCTAAGCTCCAGATCCCTCTTCGGTCATTGGCTGCTCACTGACCCGCGTCTAAGTTCCCCAGTCTGCGTAATAAAGTAATAACTTCCCATGTTCGCGGAAAACCTCCACCCTCCTCCTCATCAGCCCCACTAACTCTGATTAAACATAAAAGTTTACTCTAGGGCTCTTATCACGGATTATGGAGGAAGGAGGACGAAATAAGGCGTGGGTTGGTCGGAATGAATGTTCCACGCTTCTACATCGCTCGTTCGAACTTCCCCTTTGTTGCAACGTCCTCTGGCAGCTTTGGAACTTCCCATGTCAATCGTTATTACTCCTTGAACCTTGGCATACTTTCGGAAAATGGAGTTCGCGGGGTCCAGGCGAAAAATCCAACTACGCCCTCCTTGATATCATGGAAGAGATTAATCTTCAATGGGAGAATATTCCATCCCTGCAAAATCAGGGAGGTATACGACTCCATCAGCAATGAGAAATTCAGGTACCTCAAAGGAGAGATTAACTGCTCAGAAAAAAAATTATCTTTGATCTTCAATTTCTCCGTTCTAGAGAGAAATTCCTTTCCAACCACCATACTTCAGCAGACTGTTGAGGTGAATTTCCAATAATTTGAAAATTTGGTACTTTAAATGAAACGGGGACAGAACTACCAGCTACACTTCAGAAACTTTGTTACGAGTAGAAGAAAATCGACTGCCAGATTGAGTCTGGAGTACACTTGAAGCTTCCAAGCTCTAAAACACAAAATGCGAATTTTTACTTCATGTGTGTTGGGCCTGTCTTCGGTGAAGTAGGTAGGTTGAGGGGGATATGTGTGGTGCTTCCACTACAATTTATTTTCATTAGTTTCTGATGATTTAGTTGTTGGTCACTACAACAGGTGTTTTGTTAATAAAACCAGTTCGAAATTTTCTTCCGATCAAAAAACGTCTAGTCATTTTATATTCTAAACTTCAAAAGATATTTTGTAATTACAATTCCAGAGGTACACCAAAGTGGTGACCTATATCCTTATGATTTTTTTATTAGTAGTCGAGTGCACTTTCACTCATATAGGTAAGCATCATCAGGACTCTGTGGAAGAGTAGCAGTTAACACTAAAAAAGGTCTATACAGAAGTTACTAATATTAGGTTTGTCCAAGTTGAGGTACTTATTGTTAAATTAGGTGTTGAAACATGTGTTGTAGGGGCTTACTTTGATATTTGTTAGGTAATGAGCACATCCCTAGTGTGACACACTTTTTGAGATCCATATTTCCTGGTCTTAGCGGATATTTTGACATGCTATTGCTTTCATGCATCTGGCTTCTTACGGGGTTCTTATGGGTATTTCCTTTATGCAACTGCAAATAAGGTTGTTGGAAGGTGACACTAGGTAGCTGTGATGAGGAGGTTAATAATTCAAATGGGTAAGTATGGGTACTTACGTAGTTTTTATGTAAATTCTTGATTGTTTCGGATTTTGGGTGCAGTACAAATTCCTGCGGTAGATAACTCAATCTTATGCAAGGGAGGGCAGCTCTACGAGTAAATACACAGGGTTTCCTGTTCTGCCTGTAAGTTGAATTGACGTTATTTTTGGAATGTTGTGTTGATTATATTGCAAAGGTATGTTTTAGGTATACTTACATAATTTGGCACTGATATTAATTTAAAAACCGTGCATTTTAGAGCGCACGTGTGTTTTCATTTCATTCATGCTAAAAGAATAGGTCAGGAGAGATATCTATCTTCTTCTACTTGTCACTTGTACTGATAATTAAGGAAACATTGCAGGTGGACATCGGGTTTTGGGAGGTCAGATGCATTGTTGCAGTAGATACAATTTACTATTACACATGTATTACATTTAGCTTATTTTATATAAATTTAAAGGTTTCACAATGAGTTATTCGTATTCAAATTTTTACTTGGAAGAAATATATCACCGCTAGAATCAATGATATTGCACACAAATATTTACATCAAAATATCATGACAGCGCTTCAGCACTCAGCAGTCTTATCCATCTCGCTGCTTGGTTTCAGGGTCTGAGATCCGACCCCCAACATTAGGATTGTGCCTCTTCCAGCTGTGCCATCAGCCAACGCTTCTCCTCCCCGTGGAGTTTGAGTTCAGCTCCAAGTCCCGCGGGGCCCACTTGCTAAAGCCGTGACAAGTCGTCGTGTGGCCGAAGCCTTGAATACAGACCAGATAAATGTTCGTCCGGCCAGAACTCGGGTGGTCATTAACTCTAAGGTGAACAATGGGTATCCTCCTCGAACCAGATCCTTGGCTGACCTGCCAATGCCATTTCCCGCGCCAGGTAATAGTTTGCCAATTTCGTCGTATGTTGGCAAATGCTGCGAAGCCTGTAATAGTGCGTCAACTTCTTTTTTTTTGGTAGTATTGGTGTCTGCAAGTGATCTCTGGCCAGAGCCTCAGACCACCGAGACATCAATAATCAAAGTTCCTTTTGGAACCTAGAGATCAGAGCAATAACCTCGTTGTGCAAAGTTGAGGTGCGGTTCAAGCCATTCTTTCCCACGAGCGAAACCATGTAACAGGTTCAGAGTAGAGTTATGACGGGAACACCATGGAAATTTTGATTATGGTAGGCCCAAATTTTGACTCACTCACGAATACAAAGCTTTTCTGGATTCGATAGCGACGAAACAATACAACAATTCATCTCCAATTATAAATGACTATAATGTTAGTGTGAGGCGAGCAGTATTATTTCTGAAATAGGGATACTTCACCGGTTCTTCAAAAGAAATTAATTGAAAAAGTAATATCCTTCCGAGTATAATGAAAGAGATAAACGAATCTAATATTTGACCTAACTGAAAAAATGTAAGTGAAAAAATGCTTTAATTTATAATCCTGGGATCCGCCTATTGTATGAGCTCTGACTACCTCATGTTCTTCCATTGAGAGAAAAAAGACAGTTTCTCGTTATTGTGATTGAGATTTATAACAGAGAAAACATTTGTTTCTTTATCACAATCCCTTTTTTTTTACTGGAACTTCATCCAGCGCTTTCGTCAACCTCCATACCTGATGAAGTTTTTTTTGGTTCCACTATGCTCTATCCTTTCACCACCCCTAGCTCAACTTCTTGCCGAACCACTTCACTCTTTTCCGAGAGGCAGGGAGGGAGTACAAGAACTCCGGTCTACTCTCAAATATAAAATGCGAGTGCATTATCTTGATTAAAACATAAAAGCGACTTTCATGGAAGTAATACACCTTAACGGCTTTCCGCCCTTCGCTTCTCAGACCTTACGATCCAGATGCAAGAGTGCCTCCATGAATATTTTTTCCACTATTTCTCATATCTTACTCAACATTGTCAATTTCAAAGTACCGTTATGCCTGGATGAAACGGATACCCGTACGTTGCACAGGTCCATCTACGTGGAGTACTTGGTGCACAGACTGCTGAAATACCCGAATCGCAAGGTCCGAGAAAGAGAGAATCTCAACCCAACTGATCTAACTTCATTCCAGTATTTTCCTGGAATGTTTGCAATATTTTACCCTTACGGGAGACTAAAGACCAGTTTCGGCCAGTACGCAAATAAAGAACTGTGAACAAGAAAAAATTACAGAAAAACTGAGGTTTATTGTGTTCTCACTGGAGAGCTCCGTCTATGTACCTGTACCTCTATGCAGGGTGTAACTCCTATTTTATTGCCATAGCCTAGGGATTGATTCAACAACTAATTTGTGACTTTTTTGATTCTTGCATTTTTTAGCCCCCTTAAAATCCGACATTCGTCACTTTTAAAATTTTTCGTGTTTTCGACCTTGTATAATTAAAATGTTGATTACTCCTTCAATTTACTGGATAAACTCGATGCCATTGGAAATAACGTTAAATTTTCTATCTTCCTAGTGCTAAATAAAACTTTTAAAAGAAGACTCAGATGTTAAAAAATGAGCCCGAATAGTAAAATCTCGAAAATTTCGGAAATTTTCCAACAGTATGGTCAGAATTTTTTCCAATATTTTTATTAGTGGAGAAAACCGTGCTTGAATGAGACAAAACATGATTTTTTTTTTCAACGAAATTGACAGTTTGACGGGAGGAATCAGGGTTGGATGGAGAGTGAGTGAATCGGCGGCGGAGGAGACACCCCAAATCCTCCCGTCAAACCGTCGTTTTCGTTGAAAAAAAAAATCACGTTTTTTCTCATTCAAGCGCGGTTTTCTCCACTAATAGAAATATTGAAAACTATTCCGACCATACTCGAAAGCTGAGCTTTTGGGTCAACTTTTGGGATTACAGTGGGAAATTAACCGGCAGTTTCAGTTAGGCTTACAAGCGTTTGAAAAAAACTGTAAATTTCCCAGTCTTTCGAGATTTTAATATTTGGGCTCATTTTTTAGCATCTGAATCTCCTTTTAAACGTTTTATTTAGCACTAAGGAGATAGGAAATTTAACGTTCTTTCCAATGGTATAATTAAATTTGAATTTTGACTGAGAAACAAGGGAGTTTTGGCTGTTTTAATGGCGTAAGGTCGAAAATACGAAAAACATCTTAAGAGTGAAAAAAGTTGAATTTTAAGGGGGCTCGAAAAAATTCACAAATTAGCTGTAGAATCAATCCCTAGGCTGTGGCAGGAACATAGGTGTTACACCCTGTAGGTAAATGAATGAGCGTGTCTTCTTGGAGTTTTCAAGTGTTTGCAAAGAGACCAAAAATTACACATTAATAGAAAAACGTAGCAGTTTTTCGAAACTGGAACTTCTTAATGGAAGAGATTTAGGTGAATTCTTTTCAATACCAGAATGGGATATTTAAAATAAAATGAGACGAATGTCTCCAGCCTATCGCATTACCACCTTTTCACCTCTCAGGTGGGTTCAGGTAAGCAAAATAAATACACAAAGATCAATAGCTGAAATGGATTGCTCAGACCCTCTCGACCCTCGTTTCGAGTACACAAACCTCAAAAGAACTCCTCAAGCTAAAAGTCTCCCTTTTCCAGGAGTAACAGTAACATTAATTAAGGATTATTATCTAGTTTTTCTTGACGCCGAAGAGAAGGAGCAAGCCCGGAGCTCGTCGTACAATCTAATTATTCCCGTTTGCTTTAATTAATAAAGAACCTTTTCCACCCTTCCGCCGGCTCTTCCCCCGCAAAAACCAACTCCTTCAGACTAATTCTGTTCCCTAATTGCATTTTTAATCACAAGGCTGTTTACGAGTTTGCTTCAGATACTTACGTCGCTTTCAAGTTTGTGCCTACAATCCTCCTCTTTCTTTTCTCTCTTAACTTTTTCTTTAATTGCACGAAGATTATGATAGTGAAGATGGATCTTTGTTGTGTGCGTTGAATTAGATAAAAATTCAGGAAATTTTTTTACCCTCCCCCCCACTCCAAATTTTCTGGTTTACGTTTCAAGATATGTGGAATCCAAAAATCGAATAAAAATGTGGCCGTCCATTCGCCGTACGCGGCACTTTCCTCAATTATCTTTGACCGATTTTGATGAAATTTAGTATGTCGGCTCCATTTGGGGTCTAGATGTGCCCCGAAGCTTTTGGTTGATGTAGGTCACTTCTGAAGGTTGAAAAATAAGGGTTAACATTTTGAAAACGACCTAACTCGAAAATTTTGATATCAAGGTATTGTTTTTCCATCAATTTAAGATAGTATTGATTTTTTAGAATTTTTAGAGACCATGTGGAGCCCTGTAGGACTAACCGTATGTTCTCTACGAGAATTTAAGGGTTGGACGAACGATAAATCAGAAACACGAGTGTGATCTTACCAAATGTAATAGTTGGAGAGGCATCACGCTTCTATCGTGTCCTTCCAAGGTTCTTTGTCGGATTATCCTCAATAGAATAGCAGACTGCGTAGAGACAAAGCTAAGAAAGGAACAGGCTGGCTTCCGGAAAAACCGGAGCTGCATCGACTTTATAAGTACACTCCGCATTGTTGTAGAGCAAAGCTTGGAATTCCAAAGCCCTGTGTATGCTGCATTTGTTGATTTTGAGAAGGCATTCGATTCAATTAGCCAGGACTTCTTGTGGACAACTTTGAAAGAGTATGGAGTGCCACCAAAACTTGTCAACATCATCAAGGACCTTTACGATGGATATGAATGCAGGATCTTGCACAACAACAGTCTCACTGCCCCTATAAAAGTGAATATGGGAGTGAAGCAGGGCTGCCTGCTCTCACCGACCCTATTTACGCTTGTGCTTGATAGAATCATGCGGAAAGCTATAGGTAGACGGAAAAGAGGGATCCAGTGGGGACTGTGTGAAAGGTTGGAAGATCTTGACTTCGCAGATGATGTGTGCCTGCTTGCCCAGAGGTTCCGTGATATGGATAGTAAACTCGAGGGCCTCACTGAGGCTGGAAGACAGGCTGGTCTAAAGATAAATGGTCCGAAAACGAAGGAAATACGTATTAATACCAGCAGTGAGCACTCCCTGACTATCGAAGATAACCCCGTAGAACAAGTTGACAGTTTCACTTACCTGGGGAGTATTGTTTCAACCCGCGGTGGAACTGATGAGGATGTCAGAGCCCGCATCGGAAAAGCGAACAGCGCCTTTGTTCAGTTGTATCCACTCTGGAGAAACCGAACAGTCTCTGAAAGAGTGAAGCTTCGCATCTTCAACACAAATGTTAAATCCGTATTGCTATACGGTAGTGAGACTTGGAAGATGACCAAGAAGCTGGGATCGCAGCTCCAGGTGTTTGTCAATCGGTGTTTGAGAAGAATCGTTAGGGTATTCTGGCCGGCCACGATCTCAAACGACGACCTTTGGAGAAGGACAAACCAAAAGCACATCGAACTCCAAATCAAAGAGCGAAAGTGGAGGTGGATTGGCCACACCTTACGAAAGCAAGATGGATCGATCGAAAAAGTAGCTCTGACATGGAATCCTCAAGGTGCGCGAAGGGCGGGACGTCCCAGGAAGACGTGGCGAAGAACAATCGAGGAGGATATTGAAAAAGTAGGAAAAACTTGGAACGAAGTCGTCAGGATGAGTCAAGATAGAGTGAGGTGGCGGAATTTCGTACAGGCCCTATGCTCCTCCAGGAGCTGAAGGAACGAAGAAGAAGAAGAAGAAGAGTGTGATCGCAAAAGAGGCATAATCTCCGTTCAAATTTTAGCTGACTGAAATGCAATCGATGTTTTTCTTCATGTTTCACTAAGTTACCTAAAAAGAAAAAAAAATTTCTGACATCCAATTTGTGGTTTGTGAAACTTTTTTTTCTCTCTAGGTCAATTGAACAAGCTAAGTAGTCCAAATTTGTGAATTTGAATTCAAATTTGATTCAAGTACCTTTTGATTCAGTCTTTCACTATCGTAACCGAAATAATGCGTTCTTATTGATAAAATCTATCAACTTGTAACATCTGATGTTACTTAATTCCCATGATTTTATTCTAATATAATGATTCCCAGCCAAAAGATATTTATGTAACGAAAGTACATGAAGAAATATCTCCTTAAAGGGGAAAAAATAGATGGATATGTACATTGTTGTGGGTTTAGTTTGAAAATTAAAATGATGAAATAAAATACACGCAAGATAACATCATGTGAAAAAGTAAAAAGGTAGGTACATATTATGTACCGACCTTTTTACTTCTTTTACTTCTTCTATTTCTACTTCTTCTCGTATGAATAAATAGACTTTGTCTTCAAAAACAAACTCTGCGGTCGCACGTAACATAATATGTTACGTATATTATACTACTTATACGTATATTATTATATAATATATTACGTATATTATACTGCAGTTATTCTAGCTGCAGTATGCAGCTATGAGTATGCAGCTTTATTTGCTTCATAGCGACCGATATGTAGCTATGGTTTGTTTACTGGTTGCAGCGTTGCACTTTTTTTGTGGCAAAAAAATTGTCGCGAAAAATTCCTTAACCCCCGCCAAAAGACATATCCATGTCAAGAGGAGAATATGAGGTGGGATAAGGCCTTGTATTATCAAATTGGGAACTAAGTATCTGGTCTATAAAACTACGAGAAAAACAATAAGCATAATATGCTTATTCGTGAAATCAAATTATTGTGAATTAAATTTGAGCTACGATCCTTGAGTTCCCTAACAACTTATTGTCATTCAATAGATTCCAGGTAATCATCGTAGGAGACAATTTTTAGGTAGAGCTGACCACGTGGCCAAGGATGGAGCTACAAGGGAAAGTTGCCATATTCATCTCCACAACATGGACGATTGTTCCCGATATGATTGATATGAGCTATGTTGCACCAACAACCAAGACGTTTGTCTCTCCTAAATCACCAGAAACAACAGTAATAAAATGAAGAGAGGAAGATCAAACTACCTGTTGAACTCTGCTGTTGATCAGGATCAACGTCTCGTAGTCAACGAAACCCTCCACTCTTCCAACCCTAAATACATATGTTTTATTTTCCCTTTCTTCTTCTTCTCCTACATTTCTTCATATTCAACTTCATCAAACAACCTATCGCGCCCACGTTTTCCCCGCGTCCGCACTCTTCTTGATATATGATTTCCCGACGGTGCGAGCTCCGCAGTCTTCTCTTTTTTCCGAAGTTCCTCTCCGCTGCCGTCGTTTTTTCTTCTTTTCGCCCTTTTTAAATGAAATTCTGGTCGTTCAAAAAGGAGTAAGAATGGGAGATTGTGAAGAAAAAAAAAAGAATAATAAGACGAAAATACTCCAACCCGGGGAGGCCGAAGTGGGGTAAAAGGGAGTCTATGCAAAAAGGCCTAGTGAGGGATGATTAGGGGCGGGGGTGGCCCATAAATTGAAATTCTTTCAACGCCTTTCTCTGCAAAGCCTCTCCCCTCCTACCGTCTTTCCGACGAGTTGAACGCAAGCCAATTCCGGTTGTTGAAGTCTAAGAAGGGGAAGGGCTTTTGCTTGTGCCTAAGTAACTAGCTGAACCAGGTTGAGCTTTAATACGTTTAAGAAAAAAAAAGGACAAGAGAAAGAAAAGTTTCCTCCGGAAGGAGTTAGCTCAGCAACTACTTCAAATTGGTAGTACACTGATTTTTTTCTTCTGTTTACAATTCTTTCGGAGAGCACATTCTTTCATGTTCAATATTATTAGTTTTTCGCCCTCATTATCGAAGGTATGGAAGCTTTTTCATTCGAGAAGCCGGTCAAAATTAGTAGTTAATTACTTGTAAAATGACTATTTTTATTAACAACAACATCGTGTGTGTTGGGCCTTTCTTCAATTGAAGTTGGTAGTATTTTTACACCTGCTGCAAATGTACTCACCTTATTTTCAAAAAAACCTTCTCCAATCTCTCCTTTCAAAATTCAAAAACCAAATGCAAAGTCAGAGATCCTGATGAAGAAACAATTGAATTCTTCAACTTACCACTACAAAGTAGGAAGTAGCACTTCAAACCAAATCACGATACTTCAAGAATCCAAATACGAACCATTCTCATACTGGTGACACCAATAAACCGGAAGACATAGACCAGATGTGTAGTGATCCTAAATCCCCAATGAGACCAGTATAATATACTGAATTGATTGATTGAATGTGTTATATTCAACAACGGCTCTCAAAAAATGCACCAAAATATGGATGTACCTACCAATTTATCTGATGTCCTGATGATGCTGGTCCCCTAGCAAAAGTGCACTCGACAGCATAAAAAGTATAAGGACATACCGCAGTGAATCTTCCCTCAACCTACCGACTTCTATTAACAACGAGCAATAAGAAACTTTTTTATTCCCTATTTTATTTTAATGATAAAGGGAGAAATATATTTTTTATTAATACAAGTTGGTAGTAGTGTGAGCACACACGGATCACTGGGATATTTTCTAATACGGTAAAATATTTGCAGGAGAGAAGAGTATCTCTGGAGCGCTGGCCTGCAGCATCCTCCCTCACTAACTAGCAGCAACCAAAACAATGACTCTACGCGGCTGGTGCTTCAGGCTATAGATCCTCCCACCCTGAAGTCCCTTTATTAACAGTTTTTCACATGCTTCTTCACCCGTGTCACGTTAAATTGAAGTGGTATCAAATAAAGCACTAGCACGCATCTAGAGTAAAGTGAAACTTGTGGTATTTTGATAAATCATGATCATTAGATTACTTATCTAGAGCCACGTTTACTACATTTTTCACATCTTACCATTCTGTATCAGGCTTTCAACAAACAACACAAACAAACAAGGAGACTGGTCCTTATGCTAATATACACTGAATCCCTGGCGCATTGCTGCCGACTGATGGGAGTAGTGCAGAGAGATAGCCATCTGCTTACCTCGGCGCCTAGACTAGGCCGACTGGTGGGTAGTGGAACATTTATCTAATGAGCCTAATGTTCTGAATGCGACTCTAGGGAAGATGAGTGCAGATGCCAGCGCCATGGAAGGCAAACTGATAGCTCTGAGGAACTGGGGGTTTAGCTAATGAGACTAAGGTAGTTGAAATAATCAAGTCGATCGAATGGAGTAGACTGCATGAAGGGCATCGCTTATATTCTCTAGGTATTGAGCGTGAATAGAGAATGGTGGGAGGGTGACGTCAGTCTGACGTTTTTTCCCCTACCTCACTCTCCCAATGGTGTGATGACTCACTCACAGGCTTCCCTTCATCTCTCTTTATTGGAGATTTGAAATGGGTAATATTTAAATGGGTCATTAAAACACTAGAGGCAGTGATGGGATTTTTTCGCCGTGTATCAAAGTTTTCAATAGGAACTTGAAAAACTCTTCATTTCAGATTAACAAGGCAGCAAAAACAAGAGAGTGAGATCTGTGTGATCTATAGCATCTTTGTGGTAATATCTTATAATTTTGCACTATTTTTGCAATAATGTGTCCATTTTATGGCCATCCAACCTGGCAAATTCTTCTTTTCGTGTGTATAGTTGCATTTTGTCTTAACAATATTGAGTTTCAACGGAATAATTCTCTAAAACGATCATATTTAGGATCTATATAAATTCACCACTCCAGGTTTTGATATGGAATAAAGGAATTCTCTTTGCAAATCCGTCAGAATCCATCACCAAGACCCGAAACCGAGATCTTGTTCCGCGCTCATAATAGAGAGATATTAATTGGAAAATCCCACGAAAAGATGACTTTCAATGGACTTTGAAAGGGAAAGTGACGGCGGAAAGTCTGACTCTGGTGTTTCTATTTCCACTTGTTAGACGGAAGTTCCTGTCTTCCGCCAGCGAAGAAGTTTCCCTTCGTCCCTTTTAAGGGTCTTCCAGACGAAAATTCAAAGAAGGTGTCACAATTATGAGGCACTAATGCCATCCTGACTTCCCCTCCCATTTCCCTTCGGTCTTGAAACTCAAAAGAGAAGTTATGGGTCGACCCTGGTGGTGAAGAAGAGAACTGCAGAAAATGGGTCAGAGACAGGATACCGGTAATGTTGAGAGGGAGTCTCATTAAAAGATTGTTTAGCATAGCATTTTATTCCCCGATAACAATATACAGTCTTGAGCACTGGTTATTTTCCTCAAAACAAATGCAGGAGAGAAAGAAGCCATCACTCAAGATATAAAAAAGAATTTATCACAGCTTTACATATTTCCAGATATTCTTTCGTATACTGTTTTGACTTAGCTCCAATCCTAGATAGATTTGCATGCACAGCACTTGGAGAACAATAAATAATGAGTTAGGTACAAGGTTACTTTAAATAGTACAAACATAAACAATTTCCCTTGGTACCAGTCAATAAAGTTGGCGAGAAACTGCAGCTAAGCTGATTAATTTCTTCTCGTGACCCTTTTTCTACCTACCGCAAGTGATGCACCTCATTTTCACCTTCTCTTGAGTCCTCCTGAGAATGACTACTTCCCTTACCACCTTTTCAACTTCATGCGATTTTACTTTAGCTGAGGCTGTGATTAAATTTCAATTCCCGATGAGCATATTATTATGATTTTCATACCTTTCCTCTATTTCCTATTATATAGTTCCTCCTAAATTTCACCTAAAACCCTGTTTATTTTTATTATTGTTAATCAAAACTGATGGAACATTGGCTCCAAATTTTTCAAACATGAATAATCGAGAATTAACTATTAAAAACCTGTAGAATGGCGTTCACAGATTACAAACCAAACTTTCCAGTCATGAGAAAAGTGAAATCAAATAATGTGATAGCTAATTTCAAAACGCTGCAAAATGTTACATAAAGGTTTATTATTCCTCTATACAGGGTGTCTACAAAACAGTTGTAAGGAATTCAAGGGGTCGATTTTACAACTAATTTCCAACAAAAAGTGTCTCCTAGAAATTTTTTTAAAAACGCCTCTTTAACCGACTTTTTTCACTTTCAAGTTTTTTTTTCGTGTTTTCGACCTTACACCATTAAAACGGTCATAACTCTCTTAAATTACACTCAAAAATTAAAAATAAGGATACCGTTGGAAAGAGCGTCAAATTTCCTATCTCCCTGATACCAAATAACAAATTTTTAGTTGAATTACACGAGGAATGAAGCAACCTAAAAAGTGAACTTAGTAAATTTTCGAAAAATTCCCGTTTTTCAACGCCTATAAATCTAGACATTACCAGGTAAAGTTGTGTTGCCGGAAAGCCTAAAAACTGCGCCAGAATCTCAGCTTTCCAACGATATAATCAAAACATATTTTACAACCGAATTTAGGGGAGAATTTTGTGTTTGAACGCGGAAAAACGTGCATTTTTTCAACGAAATCGGCGCTCCGCCTAGTCGATCTGAGGGGTCGGACGATGAGAGTGGGTGAGTCGGCGCCGCAGTGACCGCGAGGCCTCCGGAAACAGGAGGCCAGAGCGCCGATTTCGTTGAAAAAATGCACGTTTTTCCGCGTTCAAACACGAAATTCTCCCCTAAATTCGGTTGTAAAATATGTTTTGATTATACCGTTGGAAAGCTGAGATTCTGGCGCAGTTTTTAGGCTTTCCGGCAACACAACTTTACCTGGTAATATCTAGATTTATAGGCGTTGAAAAACGGGAATTTTTCGAAAATTTACTAAGTTCACTTTTTAGGTTGCTTCATTCCTCGTGTAATTCAACTAAAAATTTGTTATTTGGTATCAGGGAGTTAGGAAATTTGACGCTCTTTCCAACGGTATACTTATTTTTAATTTTTGAGTGTAATTTAAGAGAAATATGACCGTTTTAATGGTGTAAGGTCGAAAACACGAAAAAAAATTTGAAAGTGAAAAAAGTCGGTTAAAGAGGCGTTTTTAAAAAAATTTCTAAGAGACACTTTTTGTTGGAAATTAGTTGTAGAATCGACCCCTTGAATTCCTTACAACTGTTTTGTAGACACCCTGTATAGATCACTCGTCTACAAAATCACCAACCATCCAATATGGAAAAAAAATAAATAAAAAAATTAAAAAAAAAAAAATCAAAATCACCAACTATCGATTACATTTCGATCAGCTATAATTTGAACGGAGATTAGGCCTCTTTTGCGATTCACACTCGTGTTTTGATTTATATATACAGGGTGTCCAAGTAACTACGCTCCCCCCACTTATTTTCTCTAATAGTGTGAGAAAAAAAATCGGATTAACGCTATTCTTCATAATTTTTTGCGTAGAATTCAAAAATGACAAAATTGCGCAGTGCGCAATCGCGCAACCGTGCGCAATCATGATCAACTTGTTTTTTCAAATGAGAACCCCAATTTTTTATTGCAGATTCGGATTTTACGTCAAATTTTATGAACATTTTACTTCGACAACTTCTTTTTTTGGAGGCGCGCAGCCCGCTCAGCGAGCGCTCAAAGATGCGCAACCCAGGGATTGCGCCACAGTTGAGATGAAGGTAGACCTCAAGTGCGGCACATCACTTAGCACTGTTTTTCCACGCTGAATCGCGTGTTGATGTCCCTTTCTTGATTCGATTCCATTTTACCTCATTTACAGCCAAAAAAGTCAATTTTTGAGAAGGAAATCATCGATTTTCTTACGAAGGGTAATGATCATCCTAATAAAATGTTTAAAAAAATTAAATTTTGCGATAATTATGTAGTAGTTTCCCGTTATTTTACAATTTTAAAAATTTAATTTTTTTACATTTTATTATAATGATTCATTTCCCTTCGTAAGAAAATCGATGATTTCCTCCTCAAAAATTGACTTTTTGGCTGTAAATGAGGTAAAATGGAATCGAATCAAGAAAGGGACATCAACAAGCGATTCAGCGTGGAAAAACAGTGCTAAGTGATGTGCCGCACTTAAGGTCTACCTTCATCTGAACTGTGGCGCAATCCCTGGGTTGCGCATCTTTGAGCGCTCGCTGAGCGGGCTGCGCGCCTCAGCAAAAGTCAACAGCCAAAAAAGTCAATTTTTGAGGAGGAAATCATCGATTTTCTTACGAAGGGAAATGAATCATTATAATAAAATGTAAAAAAATAAATAAATTTTTAAAATTGTAAAATAACGGGAAACTACTACATAATTATCGCAAAATTCAATTTTTTTTAAACATTTTATTAGGATAATCATTACCCTTCGTAAGAAAATCGATGATTTCCTTCTCAAAAATTGACTTTTTTGGCTGTAAATGAGGTAAAATGGAATCGAATCAAGAAAGGGACGTCAACACGCGATTCAGCGTGGAAAAACAGTGCTAAGTGATGTGCCGCACTTGAGGTTTACCTTCATCTCAACTGTGTCGCAATCCCTGGGTTGCGCATCTTTGAGCGCTCGCTGAGCGGGCTGCGCGCCTCCAAAAAAAGAAGTTGTAGAAGTAAAATGTTCATAAAATATGACGTAGAATCCGAATCTGCAATAAAAAATGGGGGTTCTCATTTGTAAAAACAAAGTTGATCACGATTGCGCACGGTTGCGCGATTGCGCACTGCTCAATTTCGTCATTTTTGAATTCTACGCAAAAAATTATGAAGAATAGCGTTAATCCGATTTTTTTTCTCACACTATTAGAGAAAATAAGTGGGGGGAGCGTAGTTACTTGGACACCCTGTATATTTCAATATAAACACTTGAATTTTCGTAGGAAGCGAACGGTTTGTCCTACAGAGCTCCGCGTGGTCTCTAAAAATTCTAAAAATTCTATAGAATCTTAAATTGAAGGAAAAACAATACCTTTACATCGAATTTTTTTGAGTTAGGGCGTTTTCAAAATTTTAAAATTGATTTTGGAACCCTTGGAAGTGACCTACGTCAACCAAAGCTTCGGGGCACAACTAGACCCCAAATGGAGCCTACATACCAAATTTCATCAAAATCGGTGAATGCTAAGTGGCAAAAGTGCCGCGTACGGCGGACGGACGGCCAAATTTTTATTCGATTCTTGGATTCTACGTACCTTGAATCGTAAACCATCACATTTTGAGGGGATGTTAAAATTTTTTTTTTCTTGGTCGATTCCAAAGGTTTATTATTGAAAACAATAAACCAAAAGCTACGTGGCGAGTTTGAAAACTAAGCTTGAGAGACTCAACCCTCATGAAACATAACATTATGTAATAATAATTCATACTACTAATAATAGTAACATGTAATACTATTCATAATAGTATTATTATGAAATGGAATCAATTATAATTTATGCACAATCCTACGAGCGTCTAAACCACACCTAGAGCATTAGTTCATGTATCCTCCACTAGGGATAATAAAGCGTTTTTCCTTTGAATCAGATGAGATAAGCTCAGTTACCTATCTTGGTAAAGCTTGATATAATGCGATGCAGCTGATTCAAGAGAAAAATGCTTTACTATCCCTATCGGAGGAAATATGAACTAATGCTGTATGTGTCAATTAGACGTTTGTCACAATCCTCACTCCTACTACCACCTGTTCTCTACACAATTTTTTATCAAGAAGGTATCAATTTTTGGATCGCAATGATTGGAGGTTGCACATAGGTAATCATTTTCAACTCCATTCTAAAACCATAATGCGGCATTGGAAATTAATAACAAGGTAATCAGTGGAAGAAGTGTATACGAGAAAGAGTTCTGTATTTTTACCAGTCCACTTCAAGACAAATGTAATACTGTTCAGAAATGAAGCCATCAAATCCCCAAAGCCCCGCAGGCCTCTCGCCGAAAGGAAGGAGACTCAGGACGGGTTGGTGACATAGGACAGGATTGAAGCGGCCCTCAGAATGAGATTTGGTCTCCCAGTAGAACGAACGACTTTTCTTCGGGAGGAAGTAATATCCTAGCCCCACACCAACGAAACATTACATCCTGCATAAATAATGATTATTGTGTATAAGGGGGAGAATAAAATTGCATTTTGAGATGATCTTCCGTCTCTCCGAAACACAATGTTCGCCGGTTATTGATGCACAAATAGTTCTCCTCTCAAACTCTTTATCAAAAAGATTTTGTTGTTGATTTATGTGTAGTCCAGCTCCAATAAAATAGTCTTGCGAGGAAAGTAAAATTTACAACAGTCATGTTGACCACGGAACAGCCTGAAAAGCCAAATGGGAGAGGATTTCTATATTATTGCACAGTAAGTAGAATAAAAAGAGGTAGGTACTACGTCACATCAAGGTGCTAACGGGATGCTGGTTCACTCCCTGAAAATCTTGAAAATGTGACTGTTTGGAATAGGTGATTAATTTACTTTCATTATATTTAAACATGACCGCCAGGATATGATTGGACCCTGTGAGAACATTATCGAAGCCATGAGCATCGTGGGTAGCGATATCGTGCGGCTAAGATCGATTATGTTTTCGTTGTAGACAACTAGGTCTCAGAATCCCTTTAATCGATACTCTCTTCTCTCAATTGCACAGCGAGTACCTAGTTCATACTTCGTAATTAATTTCTATCGTTCTTCTATCAATATTGTACCTACGGGCTCTGTTGTCACGCCATCGTGGATGTTCCAGGCCGGACTTCCAGAGGAAGTAATTCCTTTGTTCATCGTTGAGAGCTCCTGCTCTGATCCTTATTCCCCAGACGCTTTTCTAGGCATAAGCCGCCTCCTCGTGCCTGGGAGTACAATTTGAGCCTCGACCGAATAAGAAGAGCCTTCATTTCTCATCGCATCGTCACCAGTGCAGCAGCGGTAGGACACCGGGTTGTCGTACGGAAGAACCAAGTTCGAATCTCGGTCAGACGCATAATAATTTTTTTTAAACACCTTTCAATGGCAATTAAGGTATTAGGTGTCTAGGGACATTTAATTTAATTCAGTAATATAAAATTTCTAGGAAATATACTTTTTTTTTTTTTTTTTTTCTTTATTTATTTGGCTTCGAAATTGATCATACAGCCATAACAATTAATTCGTTTACAATATCTTACATAACATTCATATAACTCACATAAATTGTTCTTCTACAGATTTCTATTAATATTAATCAAAAATAAATATATGTCTTTATATATTTCAATGTTATTACTTGAAATTAAATGAGCAAGATTGAAAATATCGTTCACCTTCTCGTATAAACTTTTCAACAGTTCTTCCCGATCGGTGGTATTCACAGGGCACATTAAGATGATATGTTCAGCCGTCTCGTCCTCTTCTAAGCAGAGCTGGCAGGCGGACGATTCAGTTGGATTAATACGGTGTATATATGATCGGGTCAAGCAGTGTCCTGTTCGAAGCCGTGAAATGGTTTTGTAGAAGTTTCGAGGCATACTTTTTATATTATAGAACCAGGGTCTTGGCTTTATGGCTGGAAACATTTCTTTATATTTAGCCCCGGCTGGATGGTTGTCATATACTTTCTGCCAGCTTCGAAACATCTCTATTTTAAACATTTTATGTACGTCTGTTACTGGACAGAGTGAGAAATCTCTGTCGGTTGTTGTTTTCTGAAGTGACCGTTTTGCTTCAGCGTCCGCGATTTCGTTTCCCTCAATACCGTTGTGTGCTTTAATCCAAAGGAGTTTAAAGTTGTATCCTTTTGCTCGGAACTGATTGTACATTCTTAGAATTTCGGCTTCTATGCAGTTTATCTTTGAGGTCGGGTTAACATTTTGGAGCTTTTTTACTAGACTCAATGAGTCTGTCAATAAGACAAGTCCTCTTTCCTCCGATGCTGTCCGTATAAAGTAAGTCATACCTTCTAGAATTGCTATTAGTTCGGCTGAGTAGATCGACGTCATATCTGACAGTCGAAAATTTAGCTTAATTTTCCGTTTGCTATCATATATAGCACATCCTGCCCTACCGTTCATCAGCGAACCATCCGTATAAATAACACGGTGATTCGGATGTTTCGAGAGGAATTCCCTCAAAAACGCCGAGCCACCAGCAGTGTCGACAGGCATTATGTGTACTGGGATTGCAGAGATGAGTTGTTCGTAGTCGAGGATGTACTTTGCTGGCTTCGGTTGTTGTGTTATTTGAGGTAGGATGTTGGAATGTGCATAATAATTTTCGCATAATATCGGGCTGGGTTTTTTTGTCCAGTAGCTATCAGTTAGGTTGTAAAATGCTACATTCCGAATACGTGTAAATTCTTCAGGAAACCTAGAGTAAAATGATAGTAAGAACCTTTGAGCTAGCATGTTTCTACGAGACGAAATTGGTGGCTCGCCTGCTTCTGCTAGTAACACGTTGATGGGGGTGGATTGCAGAGCACCCAGGACTAAGCGTATACATTTGTACTGTAGACGGTCTATTTTCCTCAGATTTGATTCACATGCTGATCCATAAAACCAGCAGCCGTAATCGAGGATGCTCCTAACAGTCGCTCTATAATACATCAAGCACACTGTTGGATCAGCTCCCCATGTCGTTCCTGTCACACTTTTCAATACATTGATATGGATATCGGCTTTCTGGATAATCTGTTCAATGTGGTAATTCCAGCACAGCTTTGATGTTAGATGGACGCCTAAGAATTTCACCCTTTCTACTACAGGAAACTTGCGTCCTGCTAAGTCAATATCCTGTCCAAATGGTCTTCTTCTTCTTCTTGTGAATGGACATATCGTGGATTTGGAAGATGATATGCTAAGTCCTAAATTTCTTTTTTCCTAATTTCTAATTCCTAATTTCTAAATTCCTAATTTCTAAATTCCTAAAGTCCGAAATATACTTTAATTTGATTTACTCAAATGGCTAATTTATTACTTAAATTCCCAAGGCTCTGCAAGCGTTTTGTACAGTGACAATACATCAATATTCAAAATTAGATCAAGGAAAATTCTGAAAAAAATGTAGAATTTTTCGTACAGACGCGCATTTCCGCTCATCTCACGAAAAGAGTACAGAAAGTGGAAGGGATGTAATATAAAATAATCCAAAATAACAAAATATAGTTCTTAGTAGGATAAAGGAGGGAATAAGTACTTCAAATCAATTTCTCCACAAGCTGTTTTTTGAAATGAGACAGAATTCCACGATGGGTGCGTTATGTCTCCTCCCACCCTCCTAAACTGGCACAATTGGAGCAGCTACTTATTTTACCTGCCCTTAGAACTCCAACCAAGTTCATACAGATACTTTTCTCAAGGAAAGTGGAAATTGTATTATCGAGAAGAATGAAAATAATGGTCAAGTGGATACTTGAATGGAAAGCTTAGCACTCGACCCGAAAGGACCGGGCAACCCCCACCGAAAAGAAACTAGGGCAACGGCACAAACAGCTGAGGGACCCGAAAGAGGGTAGAAAGTAGAAGACCTAAAAGACGTAAAAGGGTCTACAAAGGGCACCCAACATGAAAGATACTGCCGAGTGGAGCGTGTGAGATAGGAAGAAGGTGGATTTCGGAACCCCAAGCAGGAAGTATGACCGTCTTCACTCGCGCCTTCTTGTCTATTCATCGGCCTTCTGCACCATCGCCGCCTTCCGTCTGCCCCGAACAACCCTCTCATGCAATTTTAACTACCCATTACGTTTCGCATACGGCGTTTCCTCCGTTCCCCGTTCAGTTTTGGGAGCCGAAAACCCTGCAGGAACCGAGGGGGTCTTTTCGCTCTTTCCCTAGACCCAATTGCTGCTGCATTTTTAACGTCAACCTTTTTCCCTCTCATGTCTGTCCCGGTTTTTTCCTCGAGCTGGAGAAGCGATGAAATGTGAAAGTTCGATTTTGGCTAAATGAAGCATGATGAAAACTTGCGACGGTTACAATAATTGTTTACAATTATTGATAGCTCAGGATGCTTGAACTCAAAGTCTCACGTCTCCTCATTCACATGTTACTAACATCTCCTCCAGTCAAACATAGCAAACACTGTTTGCCTTACTACAAATATGCAAAATAAATAAATAAATTTTTGTTGAGAATCTTCTATTCTCCTTCTTTAGCAAGTAATATTTGGCCGACTTTGGAAAACTTTTATAATATTTAGTTACTATTTCATTATTATCAAGGTAGTTAGATAAAAAAGGAGAATGGAATAAGTACGTATTTTGTCTTGGATACTAGCCCGCAACACACCAGAGAGTTGATAAGGTCGGTAACTATGACGGATTGCGGATGATACGCGAACTAGCGCGGGGACCGGTGAGGCAAGACAAGCAGTTCAAAAAAATGAATTTTTCGGGACTGTTTAGAGTGAGAGGCGACGATCGGCGAGGTGGCGGGGGGTCAGCACGGGTTCTAGTATTGCTATACCCCCACTACCACACCATCAGCTATGGCAAACATTCAATTAACTGTTTCGTGACCTTGAAAGCAGAGAAATTCGGAAGACGAGCCATGGATACTAATTAACCCACGCATGGTATGACATATCCATCCACCCACATTATCTCAAGGAAGGAAAGCAGTTCGTTTTTTTGCCGCTGCAAATAGCAACTGTTTGACGTTGACTGGTGTCTCATTCCCGATTTTATTGTATTTCACTGTACCTACCTAATCGTTTTTCTAGTTGATAGACACTTGGAAACACTGGGCTGAAAGCTGAATGTGGGAGCCCGAGAAGCGTTCTGATTGGTGGAGCTCCAGGACGTAGTTATAGCGGAAAGCAACAGATAGCGTTCATGATCACTTGTTCCCAACCTCATCACAGCAAGTCATCTTGTATATCACATTATTTTCTCCTTGGTGCGTTACCGGCTGCATTTAAGTAATTAATTTGATTATATTCAGTTATATTCGCGGTATGTACGAAAAAATCTAGCGATTTTCAATAATACACTGGGTTTCAGACGTTTCTTTGGGTGGCAGTTGTCAATTGAATATTTGAACTACTGGTGATAGGGACAACAACAATTGCATGAGGAACTCTGAAAATACCTTTCGCCTCGATTGGTTTTTCCAAGTAATTTTTGTTAATCTAAATGTTGATGAAACGAAAAGTTATCAATTTCTGGTCATTCGAAAGGATTTGAAAAGAAGCGGTATGAAGAGTGTGGCCTCCCCTCCCCACCACTTCCGTAGTAGTTCCTCAATCCTAGCTGAAAGTAGATAGCGCAACTGAGGCAGCCTCAAAAATGCTTGCACACCATTTTAACGTTGGCTTTCTTCTCTGTTAACTTGTCTCCATTACTCTGTGCTTGGAAATAATTGCATAACATTGTAGAATGAAGGTTTCACGTCTTATTAGGTCTAAATTCAGAGCCACCCTTTTTTGGTTTATTATTTTTAAGAAAAAAGTTTGACCACCCTCAAAATTCGATGGTTTACGTTTGAGGTACGTGTATATTTTGAAAATTGAATGTAAAAAAATCCGCCTGTCCGCAGAACTTTCCTTAACCCTAGGATGGCACACCTATTTTTCGCATACATAAACGGCACACTGGGGTCAATTCTGACCCCAAAATTTGAAAGGCAAAAGAATGAATAGAAAGTCACACTGGGGTCAAATAGTCCCCCATACAAAAAAAATTCAACCATTTATAGCACACTGGGGTCAGATGTGGCCCATAGCACGTTTGCAACTTAACTGCACGAACTCTAGCGAGTGACTAACCTTAACCACTGACAAAGGGGCTCAGAAGGAGTTCCAACTTTATTTACAAAATATCCCTGTTCGAAGAAAATTTTTTTAAAAATAGATACACGGCCAAATGTAAATCGTGGGGTCACGAATGACCCCGGTGTGTCATCCTAGGGTTAAAAAATTCAAGGTAGTTACCTACTATTGAATTTTTAGAATCGAATGATACCACCCAGAGCTTCGTAGAACAAACTGTTCGCTCCCTACGGGAACTTAAGGGTTGGGTTTTACCAGTAATCAAATTTCTAAGCGAAGGAATTCTTTATTTCTTCGAATGGAGTGTGAAGTTTCATCTAAATAAACTCAAATATGAAGCGAAAAAATGGTTTGCCATGACAATGGCAAAGCTGAGTTCTCTGCTGGCGCATGATCAATAAAGAAAAATAATGAACCTTTGTGTAATAATTTGCAGCGTTTTTCATTATTGTTCATTCCTCTATGACTGGCCAAGCTGTTTGCCTGACGAATAATATCACCTGACGCCCCTGCATGTTAGAACAGCAAAAGGTTCAGCACTAAAATTGTTTCCAAAGCGCCACATCTCTATGATGAATAAATTGAATTGTTAAGCAAATTATTTGCGGATTTCGTACAACAATAATTAAAAAATGGCTGTGCTGCACTTGGGTTCGTGTTGAGGGTGTGTTGCTGGTCCTAGAGGCACTCCAGGGAGGTTGAGTGGCAAAGTCCACCAATTTATATAGGGTGTTTAGGCTACACCCCCCTTCATTTCCCCAAAATACAGTTTAGAGAAATACTAACCCGAACGAGGAACGAATGGCGACCGACCGAGATATTCTAGCAGGAAGTCACAAAGAAATATCCACAAAAGCGAAAATTTGAATACGAATTCACCTCGTGGGAGTGGTTTGCATTTCTAACTGCATTCTCTCTTGGAAATTTCAATACATCATTCTTCCTATATCGGACTCCACTTTTCCTGAATCTCATCGGAAGCTCATATAACTTTAATTGCTTCCTTTCTCCCGGTTTCAGCGGAAATAGCTTTCCAAGACGCTTGGAAACATGAAAAGTACGACGAAGGGGGCGCATCTTTCTCGCCTTGCATCTCTGGAGGGCGGTTTTCTTCTAGTCGTTGTAATGTAATCTCCCCTCTTCTTCCAGCGAAGTCTACACATGTTTACAACTTCATCACCGTTGGAAACCTTATTCCATTTTAACCCTATACCGTGGAAAGGGATGTCCCGAGGGTGATGGGAAACTTTAACAAGTTCATCCCCTCCCGTCCATCCTCACGTTGAAAAAGAGGGTTTGGATGCCTCTCCGGAGGCAAAAATAAATTTAAAGCGTTGAAACGAATGAAATTCCCCTCGTCTTCGCGAACTCGATAAGTGAAACTCATTCAACGAGCACGCATTTCAACGCTACCCACACGGCTCTGCATTCCGTGCAGCTTTATATTTTAATCCTGAATTCATCAAGAACGCGAATTTAATTCCCAACAACTTAATTAAATAATTTCCAATTTGATAAAAAATTAATAATTACCCTCTGTACAATGGGTTACTTATGAAATGTATTGTACAAATGTTACTTTCTTCGTTTCAATTAGTTGATCGTACGGAATCGGGGAATAATCATGTGGCCATCTAATTCTACTGAAAAGGGTGATGTGCCAGTTCCTTCCCAGTTACGACGATTATACCGTAATATCCTACGATGAAGAAGAAACCTTGTAGGATTTCTTTCTGTGGGAACTATGGGAACTGGCTTATAATCTTATGGAGTCTAGTAGATGAGTGAAGCCATAGTTATGGTTTATTATTTTTAACAATCGAAGGTAAAACGAGCCTTCAAAGTGCTCGTTTCTCTCTAGTAAACCAACAAGTTTCGATGATTTCAACGTTCATTCACGACATTTTCAAACGATCGAAGGTGAAAACAAGCCTTTGAAGTGGTCGTTTCTCTCGAGCAAACCAACAAATTTCGATGATTTCATCGTTCATTCACGACTTTTTCGAACAATCGAAGATGAAAATCAGCCTTTGAAGTGGTCATTTCTCTCTATTAAACCTACTAGTTTCGATGAATTTAATGCTAAGTCTCGACTTTATCCAAGAATCGAAATCTCTGTTGTTTCTGTCATGAAATCGGGTTCAGCTGTAGCCGAGCGAGCTGCGGCATGTGTCTCTGGAGACGAGACTCGAACCGGTTGCGGGGCCGTGAGTTCGGGGCTCGCCTCGGGAGCGAATTTTCGGGTAAGCCAGTCGCAGGTCCTCCTCGTCCCTACCCATGGCAGTGGGGCCATTGAGAAGCCATGAGCGATATTATCAGAACCACTTCTGATCGTCCCTTAGAAAGACAGCTGATGACGTCCGCGACGCCAGGAATGGCAGTCAGACGAAAATCTAACCTGAAATGGTTGTTTACTATACTTTACTTTACTGTCATGAAATCCTTGTGACGGGCATAACTATTCAAAGTTATTCTTTGATATGGGTTAAATGTTCAGGAATCGACCGGAATGGATCGTAGATGGTCCCTTATCACATTTTTTTGTATTTTAATTCATTTATAACCCTGGAAAAAGTCAAAAATTGCCCCCGGATAACCTGGAAAACCCAGGAAATTTTTTTTTGGGGGAATCGCTGCACACCTTTGTATTTAATCATGCAAAACTTCTTTTTTGTTCCAGGTACGTTGACAACTGGTTGAACCCTTGGATCTATTTTTCTTGACTGTTTGCAGGTAAGATTCACAGTAACTAATAATTACAATTTTGTGATGTTGGTATTTTATTACTCGAGCTTGCTTATCTATTTATTTATTTGTTTATTCGATACGGGCAAGCTCAATACAAAATTGCAATATAAAAATATGCGTATCAAAGAGAAGTACAGATGATAGAATAGAGGAGACAAGGTTAGGTGTTATTTGTCCATGTTGCTTATATTTTTGTTTTTGATAACTTTCGCTGATCGATGAAAAATATCCAGGTCGGGGCACTCCTGGAGGGCCTGATTCACTCGGGAAATCCTGCACAGTGGGCGGTTGTATAAGTCATTACGATGCAACTATGAACATAGCTCAGTGATATCTTGAGTGTTGTATGTCTTGAAAGCTACTAAGTTCACCTACCTGTAGTCGAATTCCAATAAAATATTGCCAGCCGGTTTCATAGAAATTTTTGAAAAGTTGGGGGTCAGGCTATCGATGCTCCTCTACCATATGTACAGAAGGCAATATTGTAGAGCTTAAGCGCATGTGCGGCAAAATAAATGAATACTTCAGTTTCAACTTGTTACGAAACTCGGTCAAACTCTAGAGATTATATCTGCCTAGTTGGGAATTGAGACTTTCTGTTGTTAACCCTCTTCTGATGTTTTGTCGTTACAAACATGAGTCTCTCCGACTTTCCAAGAGTTCGAATACTCTCCTACAAAATGTGTGCTCCATCGCACCTAGGAATTAATTATAGAGGTTCATCGTGGTATTCAAGGTGAATATAACTCATGTCTGTTCGGATGGAAAGCAGAACGTTCGTTCCACGAACATTTCATAATAGAACAAAAGAAAGGACGTTTATAGGGCAACTAAGGAACAACTTACTATACGATATTGCTAAACTTTTGAAAGCTTCCACCTTCTAACAAACCTTCTACGACCCTCCAAGGGCCAACTGAGTTGAAAAATACATAGAAACTCGGCGAAATTCGGGGAACATTGAAGGTCGCTATATTAAATATTAATCCTCAAACCAAACACCGGATCGTCTTTTCACTCATATTTTATAATCGAGAACTCTGCCGCTGTTGCAGGCTAAAATGAACAAAATATCAGGCGAAATGGATTTCAAATCATTTTCGACTACCCTGGAGAAAAATTGACTTATTTTTTGTGCCTACATAAATTTCCTTATGTACCCTTCCATATTTATATTTCGGTACTCTTACATTTATTTCCATATGTATTTCCGCGAATTTACAAAATAAAGGATCTAGGTATTGCAATCGACTCAAAATTTTCAGCATGGTGTTTTATGACATTCTTTTCTCCCTGAAATCCGTTTTGGAACATTCAAGAATGATTCTTGAAGTTTTTCCATAAATCAGAAGTACATTATATAATAAAGGGTGGCGCACGAGTTGCCCCCCCCCCCCCCCCCCTCCTGCTAAAATCGTCCAGATAGTAATTTTAAAAAAGTAAAAGAAAAAAAATACCCCCGTGATTTTTCCCAAGGATCTTAAATATGACCACGGTGCGCAGTGCGTACGTGCGCAATAGTGCGGAACGCACACCAAATTTTTTATCTCAAATGGGAACCCCTATTTCTTATTGAAGATTTGAATTCTACGCAAAATTTTACGAGTTTTAGACCCCTCAACTGATTTTTAGGCCGCAAACATGCGCAACTCCAGGATTGTGCCAAAATTGAGATGAAGATAGTCCCCAAGTATGATACATGTTTTTTCGATAATTTTCGAGGCAGAATCACGTAGAGGTATACATTTTTGGATTTAAATGGAATTTTTCGAAAAGGCAGCCGAAAATTCTACTTCTTCTCCAAGTGCCTGTTGAATTCCTCGAACATTAGCAAGAAGAGAGAGCATCTCTGTCTTCCGCAGTGCGGAAAAGGTCCCTTGCTCGCTGGATGCCAGTCCACGACATCTTTCGCCGTCCGATCCCACGCCTTCCTTCTATTTTCCCCTTCATTATCAGCTGCTGAAGCCAATATTCCTCTACTCGAAGCACGTGACCAAGATAAAATATCTTCCGGCACTTGAAGGCAGGCAGAAGTTGGCGCTCGACCCCAACACGCTGCAATACCTCTTCATTCGTCATCCTAGCAGTACAAGGAATCCGAAGCATTCGACGATGGATCCACATCTCAAAAGCCTCAAGGCGGCTTAGAGTATTCATTTTAAACGTCCAGGTCTCGACTCCGAGAAGAAGCATGGAGCAGACATAGCATTTTTCCATCCCCTGCCGCAGTTTGAGTTTCAACTTTTTGTTGCATAGGAGCGCACTCATCTTCCTGAAGCTTGATTTGGCAACTTCTACATTTGTTCTCAAGCTCAGGGTCAAGATCCTCAGTCAGCAAGCTGCTACTTGAAGGACGATACCCGCTCAATCTGCGACTGTCCAAGAAATAGGCATGCATCGTTATGTGGCTGGCGGCTGAATACTATAAACTTGGTTTTGCTAATGTTGACATTCAAGCCCATCCGGGAGCTAACGTTGCTTACCTTGTGAAACTGCTCCTGGAGTCCATGTAAACTGTCGCAGAGAAGGACAGTGTCATCGGCATAGCGTATCGAGCTCAGAACCACCCCATTCACCTTAATCCCCAACTCTGAGCCCTCTAGAGCCTCCTTAAGGGGGTCTCAGTTGGTCGACGTTCGTTCTTCGTTCCGGGTCAGTATTTGGCCAAATCGAAGGGGCAAAAACTTGAAAAGTTGTACTTGAATTGGAAATTTTAGAGGATTTTAGAAATGCATTAGTGCACGGCCCTAGGGAATTGAAAAACTGAAATATTGCCGCTGGAATCATCAAAATCGAACAATAATTGCCAGAGAAAAATGAGAAATACTAATCAACTATTGGTAGATGAGGTAGGCTTTGGCTCCCCTCTCTACAGGATCACCTGTTTGTGTCGATTCTCTCCCCCGTAATAAATTGCTTCCACATTGCTGTGCTTCCTAAAACATAATTATTGTTCACTGAAGAACCCGTGTTGATTTATATCGTCCCGATACGTTACATTTAGGTACAAGTTATCAAGTTTTTGCCTCTTTATTTTCGATAAATACTAAAAACGAACGGTGACCAACTGAGACCCCCTTAAATATCTGATCGGAATAAAGGTTGAATAGGATTGGTGATATTACTCACCCTTGCCTCACGCCCCTCAGGATCTCCACGTCTCCAGACTCAGAGCGGCCGAGTCTGGTGAAGGCAGACTGGCCCCAGTACAGATTTTTGATTATTCGAATATCCTTGGAATCTAGCTACTGCATCCTGAGAATTCTCGCGAGCTCATCATGATGTACTCGGTCAAATGCTTTCTCGTAATCGAGAAAGCAAGCAAATACATCCTCGAACAAAGCCATTCCTGAGGGAGCAAACCAGTGTCATTATATGACACTGGTGTGCTGCCTCAGGAGTGGCTTCGTACAGTGTTCATAATCATACCTAAGAAGCTCCACCTAAAACAATGAAGTGATTATCGTCTGATCAGCCTTATGAGTCACTTTTTGACAATGTTCTTGCGTAAATGAAGCTACATATTACGTACGGTTAAAATGCTTCCTTAATACACTGATGCTGTTCTCGAAAATGATGTAGTTTTCAATAGAAAATCGCTCTTTTCCATCCTTATGAGTTACGAAGCAATTTTAATAAGTTCAGGTGGCTAGAGTGGGGTAGAGTTAACCTCTTGAACTAATCGAAATTGCGTTGTAACTCATAAGAATGGAAAAAGAGCGATTTTCTATTAAAAACTACCTAATTTTCGGCACCCGTTTCAAAAAATTCCAATTAAATCCACACAAAAAAAAAAAAAAAAAATTACCACCACGTGATTTATTCTACAGTTTGGGGTGCTTAGGAGAGTATTTGTTGAGGTTTTTAAAAATTTGCATGCTATGTGCTACCCCTTCAAGGCTGACTAGTCTCTCTTTGCATCTTTACCATAGCTTGAAAGTTTTTTTTTTTTTCAACTTTTGAAAATCCACTCATACTGCATGGAGTTTATTTTGAAGAGAGATTTATCTCAATCAAATAGGAACAAATCACTTTGTACTGTAATGTACTCAGTACCAACCCTTAGGCGGTTGATTCCTGGATACGATCTTATTGAAAAGAGAGGATGGTGCTCAACTCATTATCAAGACGCTCGATATAAGAGAAAATACCGGAGAGCTAACTAAATAGAGCAAATAATTCTATAAATGAAATTCGATTCCAAGGGGGAAAAGGTTTTTCCGCGGTTGAGGCCGTGAGCTCTGCGGGAGAAGATCGGACCCTAGTTGAGGGCGCTGGTGAAAGGTGAAGTGGGTAATTAAGGTGAGCCACAAATCCAATCGACCCTCCGCCTACTGCTTTTTCCACTCCTATATCTTCCCTCCCTGTATCTCTTCTCTGCCTACTACATCTCTACCTCCTTTCAACCTCTCTTATTCGAATATGAGAAGTCTACTGGCGCCAGCATCACTCGACCATAATGCGAAGAGTTTATTAAGGAGATGTAGAAAATCTAAGAAATCCCAAGTTTTCACTCACTCAATAATAGTTACGTTGAAGATAAGTTTTTTTTTAATCTCATATTATAAGTCAAAAACAGGGAATTTTCGTATTTTTTTCCCGTAATTTTTTCTTTTATCATCTTTTAGGTTTAACGAAGAGCTCTCCAAAAACGTGCAATATTTTACTATTGTGATCTCCGATAAACGATAATAAACGATGTTATTTCATCGATAAAAATATTCCAGGAACCAACATTTGCCTCAAATGAGATCAAAACCTACTCGAAATCACAATTTCCAACTTGAACTTCGAAAAATCACCGAAAATTAAAGCTATAATACGAGCCTATACGAGACTTTGATCTCATTCGATTCGGAGAACATGAATATTCACAACTTGTCCTGTGTTGATTACTTATGAGTAGTAATATTCTGTGAGGTGAATTTTCTTGGAGTCTTGATGAGAGTGGTGTTAATAAGAAACTTTAGGAATAGGAACTTCAATGGCTAGGAAGGAAAGTTGGACTCGGGTTCGGCCTATTTAGTCCAAACGCCATAATTTCTTAAATTTATTGCTGTATGGTATTGGAGTTAGCTTCAAATCAAGCACTCAGATAGGTACCTTATGAATTAGTAAACAATAGTTGAAAATTTGCTGCACCAATGACAAGACAGTCTTGAATTGATGGAAAAACGTCATGAACATTCATTAATTAGGTCATGATTTATTCTCATTAGCGAACGGTTGGTCCCACGGAGCTCTAGGAGGTGCCATTGGACTCTAAAAATTCATTGAATTTTTAAACTATTGAAAAAACCATACTCACCATTATAAATGTCTGCGAAGTGAAAGAATGGATGAAATAAGTTTATTTCCATGTAGACGGCAAAAATGGTTCAAAACAAAATAATATAATAGTGGAAACTACCCCCCTCATGGATCAACGAGCCAAGAGGGGAAGTGGGTGTGGCACATAGCTTCCTTGTATCCCTAACCCGATTGTATACATGATCCCATGCATGAATTGATCTCAAAACATCAATCAGTAAGTACCTTTCACTACCCTCATAGGGGACTCTATAGATCAACCGGCACAATCTTTGAATATTGTTGTAAAATGTAAAAGTTATGGCTGTTTCAAAGATTTTACGTTTGCGCATGCGCACAAAATACTTTCAATTTGGGGACCATGATTTTCATAGGGGACCATCAGCAGTTCATGCACGGGGAAGAGCACTCCAGTTTATATGTATTCTACTTATAATAAATTTTCAAAGATCCTTTCAATGCTTAAGCGCAGCTGAGCAATTACTTTCTCCAGGTACGAGCCCATAGTGGATCCCTACTGACATATCTTTGGGAAAAGATTGTTGTGACGAGAATTCAAACAGATTTCTATGACTGTACTGAGCCACTGGTTTTCCCACCGCTCATTGACGTCCTTCATCTTAGCCTCCATTGTGGATTAATTCGCCTTTCTACTAATAATTAAGTATAATAAGTTCACGACGAGGGGTTAAGAGAATTTCGATGAATTTTCGGACGCCTTATTTTTTTTTAATTTTTGAAATGGCTCGTTGCCGTGAAAAGATTTTTCAGCCAATATATTGCTTCCCCTTGTAATTCAGTTGCACCCTGTGCACGGCTCAACAAATGTACTTTCCCTCTGATATTGGCACCGTAACTTTTCACGTTTGCCGACCCGTGTTTTATACGCCCGGGAAACGATATTGGCAACAACCAATCGGATTTTTCGACTCGAACACAACGTGGGAGGGAAAAAAGTCCCAGAGAGATTCAGTTCTGGGGTTTTCTAGAGGTTTAGAGAGCTAATTTCGGAGGAAAACACACCCAAGTTTATGGTTCAATTAGTAGCTTCTGTCGAAACGGTTCGTTTGGACGGGTTGTAAACAGTTTCATTGCTGCGAACTAGCCAATGAAAAGAGGGAATGCAGGGGAGGGGTTCGTCGATCGAGCCAAATTAAAAGACTTCTTTGTTCATATCGCGCGGGTGCGGTTCCATAAAGTTTTATTACTCTGCCCCAAACGTGGTTATTGAATAATTTTGGTGTCTATTTCGGTGGAAATGAAGGTAGGAATGATGATGCGTTTTGTTAAAAAGTGAAGTAAACAACCATCCCAGGTTGGATTTTCGTTCGACTGCCATTCCTGCCATCAGCGGCATCCAAAGGGAAGATCGAAATTTGTTCTGATGATTTCGCTCATGGCTTCCCATTGCCTCACCACCCTGGGTTGGGACGAGGGGGGACTGAGACCGGCTTGCACGAAAATACTCTCCCGAGGCGAGCATCGAACTCACGGCCTCCCGCGGCCGATCCGATACTCCTCGCTAAGAGACGCATGCAGAACGACCACAGCTGACCCCCTTTTGTTAAAACATCTCCGTGCAGAATTGGCCCCTATACCATTCCGTCTCAAGCCGTGTTGGAGGTTTGTTGCTACCTTGGAGTCGAATTCATGGGGTGCCACCATTACTGCCAGCCGTGTGGACCTTGGTAGAGCAGCCACGCATAGGCCAGCTCGCATTACCAAGGCTCCATTGAAGCCACAGCAGAAGCTGCGTCTCCACCGCACGTACTTACTACCAAATCTGACCTATGGGTTAGTTTTTGGTAGTCTTATGGCGGGAAGACTGCTAGAATTAGATCGGCTGAAGTTCCCATCTCGTGTCCCAAGTGTCTATTTCCACGCACAGGACAAAACCGGTGGTCTAGGCATTGTGTCTCACTTAGCATCTGTCCCTTCACTAGACCGCCAGCGCCTGCTAGCCCTTCAAGGGTCGAGCTGGGAGGTCGCCCGTGCTGCTGCTGATCTTGATTTTGTCAGTTAGCATGTGCGACCGAGTAACACTATCTGCTCCAAAACCCAGTTCTTCTTCTGAGTTTGCTGAGCACTGCATGAGTCAGTAGATGGTATAAGACTCGGAAAGGGCTTCGAAAGCCTCATCTCAATGGGTAGATTGGGCTTTGGAGGGCATTGAGCTTGGCAACCTTGCCAAGTGTGGTGCGGTGTTCGAGAGGTAGTCGTGGGTCAACAGATGTCTTTGCCGTGCCTGACGGGGTTGAAATGAGCATCTATATCATGTAGTGCAGCAGCGTCCACGGACTCACGATGCGGTTGCCAAGCATATAGCTGGTGCTTTGTCATCAAGCGACAAGGAAGTAGAGGAAGAGAGACTGTATCACATGCCAAGTGACCGAGGTAAGAAGCCTGACATCGTTGTCGTCAAGCTCGACAGGTCTTACATTATCCTGGATGTCCAAGTCGTCAATGGACATGAAGCAGACCTAAGAGGGCTAAGATGATAAAGTATGATAGAGATGATTTATGGCAAGCGGTGTCAGAGCTAAAAGGATTGGCACCCAAAAGCATCTGCATGGTGGCAATAACTTTATCATGGCGTGGCATGTGGTGCAAGAAAAGTGCCACAGAGTTACGCGAGTTGGACATCTCAGTAGGTGTACTCAGTGGTGTCACCACCCGTGTCCTGTTCGACTCATATTTGAACTGGCAGTCTTTTTATTTCATTCCTCTCTCCCACCCCTACCTTTCTCATCTTCCCTAATCCCTACGGCCGGCGTCGGGTGAGTCTTGGGCGTCCTTCCCATTAACATTTTATTTTTTATTTTTTTATTTTTATTTGTGGCAGTATATTTGAAAAAAAAAGTGGCAATGGAGAAGCCGTGCTCTTTGCAAACGAAATAATGTACCTTTGTGTAATAATTTTCAGCGTTTTTTACTTGGTGCATGAATTCCAAGCTTCCCTACTTTTGGTCGTGAGAATGCAATATTCCTACTTGTGCAGCTGCAAATGGATAATTGATCAACTTTCAAATTATTTTGAAAATGTTCAAAATTCGTGTCCTTTGCCCGTATCATTGAGGTGAACCTAATCATGTTGCATGGCAAGGTGAAAGGGTAGTTACGGAGAGCAACATCAAAAACCAGGAACCGTGAAACCATAAAAACGGATATTCTTCTTCCTCGAAGACCGGCGAGAACCGGATTAATCCGACGAGCCCAACGAGCTACGGAAGCGACCATCAGCCTCCGATTTGTAGCTGACGGAAGCATTAAACGTTACTTTCATGATTGCGTGGTGTCGTCCCTACTCACCGCGACGGGAAGCTGGCAGGAAGGGATGTGAAAAATCATGGCCTTTTCCTTCGTCCGCCATGTCCCATAAACGCTCTCCCATAAACCCTTTCTGGTTATTCGTGGGACTCCGAGCCGTTTATGGGAGATCGTAACCCTCGTCACATCTCGCTAATTGATCCCAGGTTCATCCTCAAGGCTAGAGCTGAACCTTATGATGTGTAAAAACTGGTTCGCTCTTTCGGTTCAGTTTTTGTGTTAAAAACGATGCTGAAAATAAAAAAACCTTCCTTTTTTTTAAAAAAGTTGTTATTACTTATTTAATTGTATTTGTTAATAATCCGTTCCACGTCATAATAATATTGAATTGTCATCCGATTAATACATGCATGCAAAATTTCAGCAAAGAAACTGAAAAAGTGTGTTTTATATTTTCTTTAAGCAAAGAAGCACATCAGCCTGAACCTGACGATGGAGATGCTGTTAAGGTGCAGTAGTAAGGTGCTGTTAGGTGCACATATGAAGGTGGTGGAGCTGAAATACTTCATCGAAGAGCTTGGAACCTCTACCGCTGGTAATTTTCAACAGCCTCAGAAACCAAGATTCCACTTCAAACAAGTAAAAGCTCTTCATATGAGCTTCTGCCCTAAGCTTTTCTCATCAAAACAATAGGATACAACATGGATATAAGAGCCAGAGTCAAGAGAACGTCAGCAGGCTGGCATGTCAAGAGGAAATCAAGAATATGCAACCTCAGGAGAACATCAAGGACTTGAGACAGACTATTGACAGCCAAACTGTTTCGGCCGAGTTTTTCAATCCATCCACAGCTGAGTCCAGTGAAGTAAGAGGTATCCTAGGTACAGACATACCTACAAGTTACGTTACGAAGAACTTACTTTGGTCAAAATCGGAAGGAATTTCGTTTATTTCAAGTATAATATACTGAATATTATTCCATCTATCCAAAATCAGGCTGACCGTACCACTAGAGGAAAAGAGGTTTCGGAACTTACCAAATTTTGGTAGGAGGGGCCAGAGTGGCTATATAAACACAGAAAATTGTGGCCAAAATCGAAATTCAACTCTGAAGACGTTCATAATTTTGACGAGACAATGGATTCACCAATAATTTCAACCAAGAGACTGCAAGAACAAGATTCGATAAACCCACCATTTTCAATCAATCGAAATAGATACCTACTTATCCCTTCAAAAACTTTCGAGAATAACGACATATTGTTGAAAATTTTTACAAAAGACAAGGAAACGATGGAAAATCAAAGAAAAAGATTCCAAATTATTATGGAAAAACTATATGTAGATAACATTTTAAAAACAAAGTGAGAAACCAATTAAATTACTAACAAAATGGCAGCTGATTGAGATTTGGCGAAATGTTCAAAATTATTTACATGAGCTTTGGAAGATGTGTGTGGGACCATTTTTGTACAGCTTTTGGCATATGCAGATGATATAAATTTAATGACCAGAACTGTTAGGGATTTGGAAAGTGCTTTCAGCTCACTTATGTTGGCAGCAGCAAATAAGGGGCTCACCGTCAACCTAAAAACAAAGTAAATGGTTTCCAATAGAAACTTGAATGAAATTCGGACACCAAACATT
Organism: Apolygus lucorum; assembly: GCA_009739505.2. NCBI lineage: Eukaryota > Metazoa > Arthropoda > Insecta > Hemiptera > Miridae > Apolygus > Apolygus lucorum. The sequence continues at coordinate 27,626,159 of CM019172.2, forward strand.
CTCATTGGACCGTACCAATTTGAAAGGGTGGAAACTTTCACTTACCTTGGCTCCACTGTACATGAATGCAATGATTGCCTAACCGAAATCAATGCTAGAATTTTTTCTACCTACCGGTGCTACTTTGGACTGTTGCCACTCCTCAAGTCTCGAGCCCTCTCCAGAAAAACTAAAATAACGCTGTACAAAGTACTGCTTCGCCCTGTACTAACCTATGGGTCAGAAACATGGGTGAGACAAAGCAGTCTGAGAGTGTGCTCAGGGTTTTTGAAAGGAAGATCTTTCGGAGAATCCTGGGCCCACTGTTTGACCATGGACAATGAAGACGCCGAAAAAATGAAGAACTGTACCAGCTGTACGAAGATTACGATGTAGTAAAGTTCGTGAAGCTGGGACGGTTGAGATGGGCTGGACATGTTCTCCGAATGGATGACGTCGACCCATGCAAACAGCTGCTGCTCTCCAGACCAAATGGTACAAGACGGAGAGGAAGACCGAGGCAGAGATGGAGTGACAACTTAGAGGAGGACACAGCACGACTTGGGTGCTATCAATGAATGAAAACGGCACAGGATCGGACAAGCTGGAGAGGTGTCTTAGTGGAGGCCAAGGCTCACCCTGGGCTGTAGTGCCAATTAGTTAGTTAGTTGGAAGATGTGGAACTTGGCGAGCGTCTTGAGAGAGAGCGAAGAGCAGAGAAAGAGGTACGGAGAGAAAGAATACGTAGGCATTGGGTCACTTCAGCCAAGGCAAATTGCCTCAACAGAAGGGGACTCCGGAACACTTGAACCCCTAGAAGTCCAAGAAGAAATGAAGAACCCTGATGATCAGTCAGCTCGAGGCTTCTGCAGAGTGTCGCGGAATCGCGATGTTATTTCATTTTTAACACAGAATGTGTTTTTGCGATGACCTACCGAAAAAAAATCGTCACGAAAAAGCGACAGAAAAAACATCTGGTGATATGTTTATTGGTTGTCATGTTAATGTCAACTCCACATTTATTATTGTTGTTTTTTATTTAACGGATGACTAGTATCGCAAAAACACATTCTGTGTTCCTATGATTTCATACAGAGTATGGAAAAAGAAATAAACCGGGGGGTGCAGGGGGGCGGAGCCCCCCGCCGAGGCGCAAAGCGCCGAGTTTTATTTGAATTAGTTGCTTACTACTAAACAATTAATTATTTGGCAACAGGTGATCATTTTCAGACCTGTTGCGAACTTAAATAAAATTGATTCTTCTTGCTAGAAACTGAAAAAGTGTGTTTATGTTTTCTTTAACACTCCGATGGTCGCGCTGGGATCTGAGAGATCCACTGACGGACTTCGGTCTGTTCCCAGCCAACCCTTCAATGAAGGGGGCTCCCTCTTCCAGTACCTTCTTTTCTTGAGTTGCTTTTGGACTCTGTGTGATCATGGAAGTCAGCCGGTCCTCCCGTGTGGTGATATCTTCATTCGGATCTGATAGATCCACATGGCCGAGCATGTAACTTTTTCTAATTTCCCTTTTTTTCTCTTTCTTGTAGTAATTTTACACATTGCATGAAACTATTTCGTTCGCTATAATGTTTTTGCCATTCTACATTAAATGAAAGTAAATAAACAATGAAAGTCTGAAAATACCTATATGCTAGTTTGTACAAACGATTTGTACTATTGTTACTTATAAGTTACCGCCTTTTGTATTTTTCATATATACAAAAAAAAATCAATAATTCAATAATTGTGATGAGTTTTACTAACCTTCCATACAACACGATGATGGATTTTGTTATATTCGTAATTTGATCTAAGTAACGATTATTCATTTAATTCCTATTCTATTCAGGTAGGTACCTGTTTTTTGTAAGGATGCAACTTTTTTGCCATGTATTCTATTGTATGCATACATTATATTGTGTACCTGACTGACCTGTATTCTGTACCTGATAAAGTCATATTTTTCAGTCATTAGTTTTTTCCAAGAAATACACCTTTTTCTGCTTGTAAACTATAATTTTCACCAGAAAATAGGTCAATTCTAATTTACTACGTTTTCTAGCTCCTAAAATGTAAAAATGGGGGTCATTTTCATTGAAAAACTCCATCACTTCCAGATGGATCTCACAGGACCAGCGCGACCATCTAAGTAACTTTTGGGGCGCGACCTTCGGAGTGTTAAGTTAGGAAATCATAGATAGAGAAAGATATAGAATAGAAATAGGGCCCAGCAATAGTTCGTGGATAGAGTCTCCACAAACCTGATGAGAACACTCTTCTGACTTTGTATTAACACTGAATGGCCGAAGGTTTCATTATCAGGAATGTTTTAGTGAGGATCTCGTTTCGTGTGAAGTTCTGTGACAAGGTGTTAAATTCGACCTGCTCAACTAATTTGTAGAAGGTGAAAAATACCTATTTTTCGTGAATTCCATTCACCTTTATATTATGAAAGATTGGTATGATAATGAATCATGTTATCTCGAGAATTCAATATCATGAAGACAAGAGTCGACTGGGTCGAGGATTCTTCGGAAACTCGTTCAATAAGTATCAACGTTTGTATTGCACTTGCTCGAGGTAGTTCGAGGTTCTTGTCAGATATTGCTCGTTATTTCTCTTCAAGAGGTTCCTTGCTTTTTCTTTCACTACCCATTTCTCTTTTCATTGCATCGAAACATAAAACACTCCATCCGAAAGATATAATATCCACTCATATGTTCCCTCTCCACTTTTTCATACGTTGCCGTTGAGTGTTTGGTTTGTCGTTGAAGAGGTTCCCTGCGGTCTAATGGCAAACCTCGGGGTGTGGCTGTAATGAACTCTCTGCAAACGTTTCTCCCCTACCTGACTCGTTCGGTCGATTGAAATACCGTCAACCACGGACTCGAGGTAGTTTCAATCTGACTCAAATGACAATAATCTGACGCTTGGGCGACGGAAACACGTCAGGTGTATCCGTTTGGTCTCTCAACAATTTATTCGTCGAGCACTTTGTGCTCAAAGTTAACCAACAGCAGAACTGATGCCCTTCAACCTCCTCATCTCGCATAAATATATTAGAGCTTTGAAATGTTTGTGTAAGCTAAACACCGTTGTTTTCTCACCGAGGTGACCTATATGCCACCAAAATCGATGTTAGTCTGGCAATCAAATATTGTCGATATTAAGGTTGAGGGTCAGCGAGGCACAGTCTACACAGGACATAGACCATTGGTGTACGTATTCAACCAGCCCTGGATTATACTGGGATTTTTCTTCTTTACGGGAGTTGGGAAACTCTTTAACAGCGAAGGGGAAGTTCACCCTAACAGTATTGGACTCCCCAGCATTAGGCCTGCCAACTAGAACCCCACTCCATCTACTTAAGACTCACCCCGGAACTACATGTACAGTATTACTTCAGGGTGAGCCCTTTTTTGTGCCAAAGGCTGCTCCTACTTATGCTCTCCAATCTGATATCTCCTTCAATTCTATTCCTCACCTTCTTCCTTCCATCTTCCATCCAGTTTTTTGCTTTGAGGACCGCTGTGACAAATAGTGCCATTGCGTCCCAGCTCGACTTGTTTTTAATCATCTCATGTATGATTGTTTCTGGACGCAACGTTCCGATGGCCTTTTCCGCACTCCTCCTCATACCCTCCCATTGTGGGCATGTGAAGAAGGTGTGGCAGACATCATCCTCTTCTATCCCACAGTATCTGCACTCTGGGTCAGTGGCTTTCCCGATTTTTACTAAGAAGGAGCGGAAGTATCCATGCTCTGAAAGGAATTGAGTCAGGTAATAGTTCACCTCACCGTGTTTTCTCTCCAACCAAGCCTTTAGATCGCCAATTATGAGGGCTCTCCACCTTCCACGGGTTTTACAGACAAGGTGAAACTCTTCCTTCTTTACTATGGATCATTCAGATTCATTCTTATCCTTTTACGCTCCAGTGCCTGGTGGTATATTGGAATAGTTACCGCTATCACTTGTGATGCTGGACCTGAGACAGTTCTAAATGCGCTACAGATTCTTAGAGCTCCTCTCCTCTGTACATACAGCTTTCATACGTGCCCTGTACTTTTGGTACCTAAGGGAGTCTGCCCACACTTCTGCTCCATACAGCATAATTGCCTCTGCAGTTCTCATAAGGAGTTTCCTCTTAGCGGAATACTGAGATATATATCTCAGTTCACAACTGATGTGTGTCACATCTCAGGCTCAGCTAACGTCATTGCATTTAGTAAAAAAACATCATGCAGGTATGTATTATAAAACTAAAAAATAATAATTATGACTTCACCTATACTTGATGTACATTTAAACATTTACATAAGTTAAATAATTTTTCTAAAATATACCCCCCACAATGAGCAGAGCTCGTAGCGTGGTGGGGGAGTTTGAAAAAGACGATCCTTCTTTGACAGTAAATTTATTGGTTTTAAATTATACGCTGGAAGTTATTTGAATGTCGCTTTTTGTTTATTTTTGTGTTCTTGTTATTTTTATACAAATATATAAATATTGATACCATTAATATAAAAATGAAAAATTATTGCAAAAGTTTTCCAATCTAATTTTTTTGTTAATCCATCTCTTGGAAGTCTCTCGCCTTCCATACTCTCTTCAAGTAAATTGAGGATTTTTGGAGATGTGAATAACCGAAGTTAATATAGGTTAATAACCGAACGAAGTTTTTTTTTGTCCTGAGGCTGTGTTCATCTTAGGGACCAGGAACTTTCTGTTGCCTCTGCTCTAGTCCCTTTTCCATGTTTTACTTGAGCGAATCTCCAACTGTTTTGACACGCAAAAATAATTAGAGACTTCAGACGAATTTTCAGGAAATTAACCATATCTAGTTTCTTGAAGTACCTACTCAACTGATCTGCTAAAGTAAGAAAACCGCGCAATGATTTTCACAATGGTTTTCTGAATACTTATCAATGGTTTCAGATATGTTTCCGACGCTCCACCCCAGGCTACAATACCGTATATCAGTTGAGAATAGACCAATGCAAAATATACACTTCGAATAGTTTCTAGGTTCAAAACGTTACGGAGTTCAAGAAATACATACAGCAGTTTCCTCTGTCTTTTCGTAACAGTTTCTATGTGTAGTGCCCATTTCAAATTTTCGTCTAAGGTCACACCCAGGTACTTAATGCTGCTAGATGATTGGAGTGGGCAAAGTTGGGACTTATGTAGGTGAATAGTTCTACATGAAGCTCGAATATAGGAAGAGCATTAATGATAAGAAACATACGTTATAACACACGTTATTAGAAACATACGTTATTTCTCTTGTGCAAATGCAGGAATAGAGATGGGTCGCTCAATGAAGAACCGGCTCCTTGAGCCGACTCTTTCAGAAGTGCGAGTGAACAGTAAAAACAGTGGTCAGTAAATGTGAACAGCGGCTCTTCGGATCTTTTGAGCTATGTTTTGGTAGTGTTTGGTGAAGATTGGGTTTTCAAAAGGGATTTATTGAACATCTTTATTGATTTGTTGATGATACGTCCGTCAAATTTTCTTAGTTCGTATATTTCCAGTTCTCGTCGTTATTATTGGTACTGTAGTATGTTCTCGATTCATTGACCGACTTCAACGCGCCGAAGGCGCGCGAAAGAGGAGGTACTCAATTCGGGTTGTCGTGGGACGACGATTTTTTTTTTTTTTTGTATGTCTGAACACGTTGCATTTCTTTATTCTGGTACCAATCTGTCTGGTTCTTTTTGAAATGTGTTCTACCAGTATCCGTGGTGGTCCCATTTCAAACAGATTTCATTTCGCTTTGTTAGAAGTATCGAAAATTTGTGAAAGAAGTTGAAAAACATGGTTCCCGTTTTCGGGAATATCGGTCCGCATTCACTCTTCTTCCCCTGTGACTTCCGACTGTGCCGATGAGGGACTATTTGTGTATAGTCAAATTGAAGGTCTGATTGTAAGCTTCAAAATGGTATGCTATATGAGGGGGGTTCCGATAACTAAAAGGTGCTGCGGGGGATGAGAAGGGGGAAATTATAGTGGGCTATTTGCTCAGAACCTGCATGAGCCGTATCAAACGTGTTTATCAATGCTCGAATATGTGTGTTTTCCTACCATATACGTATGAGGGATAATTACTGTTAGTTAGGTATTCTACCAAGTGGGTGTGGCACATAGCTTCCTCGTCATCCATAATACAGTTGGGTAGGTAATGTTATAGGAGATAGTCGGAACTGAATAGTGCTGTACCAAATATGAGGGATTTTAGGACAACTAGGTGATGAGAGGGTATTCTACCAAGTGGGTGTAGCACATAGCTTCCTCGTCATCCATAATATAGTTGGGTAGGTAATCGTATAGGAGATCGTCGGAACTGAATAGTGCTGTACCAAATATGAGGGATTATAGGACAACTAGGTGATGAGAGGGTATTCTACCAAGTGGGTGTAGCACATAGCTTCCTCATCATCCATAATATAGTTGGGCAGGTAATGGTATAGAAGATTGTCGGAATTGAATAGTGCCCTACCAAATATGAGGGATTATAGGACAACTAGGTGATGAGAGGGTATTCTACCAAGTGGGTGTAGCACATAGCTTCCTCGTCATTCATAAATAGTTGGGTAGGTAATTGTACAGGTGATCGTCAGAACTGAATTGTGCCGTACCAAATATGAGGTATATAGTACAGTTAGGTGATAAGTCCTCGTCAATCATGTCATGGTTGAGTTGTTGAATTGTGTTGTCAGAACTACCAAGTACCTATCAAATATGAGGGACGTCGAACAGTTAGGGGATATGTGAGTAGATTGCTAAGTAGCAAAGTGAACTAAATACCTCCTGAAACTGATCCAAAAACGGAAAGTCATCTACACGTATGGAAACTGATCCGGATTACAGAATGTGATCCACCCTACGGCGTCTGGTTCACCTTACTGAAATGATTCACAGTATGGAAACAGATCCACATTAACAGATCGATAAACTGCGGGTAAATTAATTTCAGATTTAAATTGAAGACCACTAAAAAGTGAAAAATAAAAAATAATATAAAATGGAAAAATAATAAAATAAAAACGTTTTTAACAAAAAAATGGACCAACCTCAAAAATTATGTCCGTAAACACCAAAAAGGGAAAAATAATAATCTCAGTGAAAACGTACTTGATGTAGTAAGTTGTTGGACATAAATATCTAGTCAACAGATGGTATGTTGGAATAGATACTCATCAGTGGCGCCTCCTCCAGGCAAACATAGCAAACACTGTTTGCCTTACTAAAAATAAGCAAAATGAATAAATTAATTTTTGTTGAGATTCTCCTATATTCCCATTTTTTGCAAGTAATATAATAGCCAATTATGGAAAATTTTAATACAATTTAGGTACTTTTTCATTATTACTAAGTAAATTAGATGAAATGGGAGAATGGAATAAGAAAGTACGTATTTTGCCTTGGATACTAGCCCGCAACACACCACAGAATTGGAGATGTCGGTAATGTAGATGATTGCAGATGATAAGCGAACTAGCGCGGGGCAAAGCGATGCAAGGCAAGCAGTTCAAAAAAATGAATTTTTCGGGACTGTTTAGAGTGAGAGGCGACGATCGGCGGGGTGGCGGGGGGTCATCGCGGTGTCAAGTATTACCATACCCCCACTACCATGCTATCAGCTGTTGCAAACAATCGGACAACTGTTTCGTGACCTTGAAAGCAGAGAAACTTGGAAGATGAGTCATGGATAGTAATTAACCCATGCATGGCAAGACATAACATATCCATCCAACCACATTATCTCAAGGAAGGAAAACTTTGTTTTTTCGCCACCGCAAATAGCGGCTGCCTGGCGCTGACTGGTGTCCCGTTCTCGATTTTACTGTACCTAATCGTTTTTCTTGTTGATAGGTACCTACTTGGAAATAATTGCATAATATTGACCCCCCCGATGGTTTACGTTTGAGGTAGGTAGCTACTACGTATATTTTGAAAATCGAATATAAAAAATCGCGAAACTTTCTTTAATTATCATGGACCGATTTTGATGAAATTTGGTATAAGAGCTCCATTTGGGATCTACTTGTGCCCCAAAGGTTTTGTCAGTCACTTCTAAGCGGTGAAACATTAGGGCTGTAACGTCTTAAGGCCCCCTCTCTCGAAAACTCTCGTTATGAAGGTATTGTTTTTTCACCAATTTGAGATAGGTACCATTGAATTTTTAGAATCGAATGAACCCACCCAGAGGATAAACTATAAGCTCTTCATGAGAACTTGAAGGTTGAACTTACGATAAATGAGAAACACGTGTGTGAATCGCAAAAGAGGCCTTATCACCTTAAAAATTTTAGCTGACCGAAATGCGATCGATGTTCGTTTCTTTGGGTTGTACATGTTTTGCTTCCTTAACTAACCGGTAATCAAATTTCTAAACCAAGGAATTCTTTATTTCTTCAAATGGACTGTGAAGGGTTTATTTCATCTAAATAAACAACATTTCGAAGCGAAAACATGATTGGTAGGTAGTGACGAGGGTAAAGCTGACGCTTGATCTTCAGAAAAATAATAAACCTTTGTGTAATAATTTGCAGCGTTTTTCATTATTGTTTATTCCTCTGTGACTGGCCAAGCTGTTTGCCTCACGAATATTCTCACCAGACGCCACTGATACTCATCTGCAGATTCTATCATCTAGATGCTATCTAGATAGATAGGTAGGTAGGTACGCATTGAAGTCGCCGCCGTGCCCATCTGTAGACACAAACGTCTTCAAGAACTTCTACTCACCAACATATCATTCTTTTTCGCAAATATACATACCTCCCATACTACAAACATGCTTCCACACCGAGTATGAACGTAAATATTTGTAAAATTGTGGGAGGTGTTAAATGTTAATTAGGTAACAACGCTTCCGACGGTACGTAGCTACATTAAAATATGTCCACCAATATAATAAACTGTCTCCTATAATAATAAAGTCTCAAATACTCGTCACAACCATTCCTAGGGAGGTTCACACTTACTATCATACTTATATAGCAGCAGAGACGTACTAGGTACCTGATAGTTTGGGGAGCACATTTTAACTCAATGGTAGGTACTTACTCTTGTAATGCTAACCGGATCATCGAGTAAGGAAGGTGATTAGTTTGTGTCTACAGATGGGCACGGCGGCGACTTCAATGCGTACCTACCTACCTATCTATCTAGATAGCATCTAGATGATAGAATCTGCAGATGAGTATCTATTCCAACATACCATCTGTTGACTAGATATTTATGTCCAACAACTTACTACATCAAGTACGTTTTCACTGAGATTATTATTTTTCCCTTTTTGGTGTTTACGGACATAATTTTTGAGGTCGGTCCATTTTTTTTGTTATTTACTACTTCATCTCTCCCTGTTGACTTCATTTCCAATCAAGTCGGCAACCCAATTTGTTCAGTCGATCTCCCTAATTGCTATTGTCCACCTGTATCCCCGAGATAAACGGCTGCCAGGTGTACGAAGCAGGTACCCAAGTATCCATAACATGATTGTCTTACTAGGTAAATGATTAAATTACCTCTCACTGTTGTCTGTTAACCAATCTGGCTAAGTGGATAATTAATTAATGTTTATTTATGTATATGTATACTTGGGTATAATGACCTCTCACTTTCGACGTAGTTATGTTGATTAGAAACCATAATATGAATAACATATTATGTTATTCACAATCCAAGTATTCAACTATAATACCCTATAGTTTTTTTTATTCCACATTGAGGTGGACCATATTTCAAGGTTCGATTCTAATTTACATAACAAGTACCTAGTGTCCTATTTTTCAAAGGTTTTGCTCCGCTTAAAATCCGACTGTTTTAGTTCTAAATTTTTTCCTAGTTTTTTCGATCGTGTATCACTGATTGTTCATAACATGAGCCTTTAGATTCCTGTTAAGAGTTTTTTCCTTTTGAAAAACCTCCATAGCCAAAGGAATGTGAAGACGGATTTCCATTACTTTTTCGCTGAATAGAATGGTGATACACTCAGACCTTTTAGGAACGAATTAGATAAGTTTCCAGTCACAATTTATCAGTTTCTGGGAACGGAGGGAGTGTGACGGTGAAATCGGTCGAATAAAGAGTCAACTATGTTGTCAAGATGTTTTCCTTTTGATGACTTTCTTGTCAGAGAGAAGAGAACATTACAACAAACTATAGAAACTGCGCTTTCCTGACCTCTCACGCTTCGAATTCTACTTGTGAGGAAATTGGAATTCCAAGGTATTACGAGGTGTTAGGAGGTCAGAATTCAATCGGGGGACTATTTTCGAGTGCGAAGATCAGATCCTACAACATGAGATAATTATACCCACAAGTATGGCATAATAATAGGAATGGCGATTTTCAACTATATCAGTATTAAGCGGCGAACATCGCTGCATGATTGTTTTTTTTTTGTTTATTATTTTCAATAATGAATTTTTGGAATCGACCAATAAAAAAATTTGTTTAACCCCCCCCCCCCTCAAAATTTGTTGGTTCACGTTTAAAATCGAATGAAAATTTGACCGTCCGTCCGCCTTACCGGCACTTTCCTCAGTCAGCATTGACTGATTTTGATGAAATTTGGTATACAGGCTCCATTTGGGGTCTAGTTGTTCCCCGAAGATTTTGGTTGATGTAGGTCACTTCTAAGGGTTGAAAAATAAGGTTTCAAATGTTGAAAACGCCCTAACTAAAAAAACTTTTTTGACGTAAAGGTATTGTTTTTCCATCAATTTAAGATAGTATTGAATTTTCAAAATTTTTAGAGAGCACGCGGAGCCCTGTAGGACAAACTGTGCGCTCCCTACGAGAATTTAAGGGTTGGAATTACGGTAAATCAGAAACACGAGTGTGAATCGCGAAAGAGCCCTGTCTGTTCAAATTTTAGCTGACAGAAATGCGATCGATGTTTTTCTTCATATGGGTTGGAGGTAACAATGGCAAAGCCGTGTTCTTTGCAGACGAGTGATCTAAATAGAAAATTAACAAAACCTTTTTTTAATAATTTGCAGCATTTTTTCACCGAAATCCCAAAATTTTCTCCTTAAAATTTGATTGTGAAATGTATTTTGATTATACTATTGAAAAGCTGAAATTTTTGTACAGTTTTTGGTGATGAGGTAATGTAGAAAACCATGGGAAAGAAACCCCTAACAATCAAAAGGAAAAAATAGGAAATTTTGCCAATTTGTCAAAACTTACTCTTCGACTTGATTTTTCACCCATCAGGATCCAGAAAATAGTTTTTTGAAGACACTGTAAAGGTGGGAAATTTCCTTTCCAACGGTGCCTTTCCTCACATTTACGGTAAATTAAGGTGGTTATGGTAATTTTAGTGACATAAGGTCGAACACACGAAAAAATCTTAAAATGGGAAAAACTTGGAAAATAAGGGATTAAAAGAAAATTGCAAGGAAACATTTTCTCACTTAAATTAGTTGTAGAATCGGCTCCCGAAGTTTTTTGGTCCTAACATGGGACAGTATACTGACTCCAGTTCATCCGAACCGCAATGATATCTGTCCACCCCCTGCCACCCTTTATGTTGACCCTAACTTTAGACTTAAAAGCGTTTATAGTGAGTTTATTCAAATTACAATATTCGTTAAGAGCTTCAAGAGAACTATTGATATGTCGAGGGGTATCAGCAAATAAGACCTGGTCATCTGTATTAGAAAGCGATATCAGAGTTATCACCATCAATACTCACGCCCTCAATACCTCTTGAACTGCGATTATTATATATTATTGAAGAGGAATTGCTAGATGATTGTGCACAGATGTAATAATAAACATATTACATTAAAAAAATAAATAAGTAAATATCTCGTAATCAGCCAGATGGCATGAAGCAATCAAATTGAAATGTTTCTTAACCTGGAAGTTCAAACTTTAGATTCGGATTGAAGAAATTAATCTAAACTCAGTGTTTTTCAAGAAATTGTTCAAACATAGCTCACAAGTATCCTTATTTAATACACTCCGCAGACTACCTCCTACCTTTCAATTAAAATGAGAACATCGCTCTAATCTTGGATCAAAACCGCAAGATGAAGTTTCAATGAAAACGGAGAGACTTTCTCTTGCTTATAACTTGGAACCGCACGTCAGGAGGGAGTAAATCATTATCCGTATTGAAGGTAAGCACCACAGTAAACAAGGAGGTGCCCGGAAGCAAATGAAAAAACCCCTGTTTAAGTAAGAAGATCCTTTTCTTCTCTCAAGTAATTTAAATGCAAATTTCGTTTTCAAAGAGAGACCCGCAGCGGTGGATAATGGTAAGAATAGGGAGTAGCTCGAGAAGGAAAAAAAAAGAAACGTGCAAGGAGAAGATTACTAGGAACGAAATAGCGTCTGAGTTTACTGGGGAAGTCAGTTGGTGAGGTGAGGGAAGGGTTGAGCCGTTGGAAGTTCATTGTGTGGTGTTATGAAGTGGTCACGACATTTTGCTCCCGCTCTATTGAAGATGAGGAAGCATTGTATTCGTGTAGGAGGTCAGAAAATGTGGATCCTCCAATTTTTGACCGACTTCAACGCGCCGAAGGCGCGCGAAAGAGGAGGTACTCAATTCGGGTTGTCGTGGGACGACGATTTTTTTTTTTTTTTTTTTTTTGTATGTCCGAGTCGCTTGCATTTCTTTATTCTGGTACCAATCTGTCTGATTCTTTTTGAAATTTGTTCTACAAGTATCCGTGGTGGTCCCATTTCAAACAGATTTCATTTTGCTCAGTTAAAAGTATCGAAACTTTGTCAAAGAAGTTGAAAAACGTAGTTCCCGTTTTCGGGAATATTGGTCCGCATTCACTCTTCTTGCCCTGTGACTTCCGACTGAGTCGATGGAGGACCTTTTGTGTATAGTCAAATTGAAGGTCTGATTGTAAGCTTTAAAATGATATGCTATTTGAGGGGGGTTCCGATAACTAAAAGGTGCTGCGGGGGATGAGAAACGGGGAAATTATAGTGGCTTTTAGGTCAGAACCTGCATGAGCCATATCAAACGTGTATACGAATGCTCATGTATGTGAGTTTTCCTACCAAGTATGAGAGATAATTATAGTACTGTTAGTTAGGTATTCTACCAAGTGGGTGTAGCACATAGCTCCCTCGTCATTCATAATATAGTTGGATATCTAATGGTATAGGAGATCGTCATAACTGCATAGTGCCGTACCAAATATGAGATATGTAGTACAATTTGGTGATAAGAGGGTATTTTACCAAGTGGGTGTAGCACATGGCCCCCTCATCACCGATAACATGATTAGGTAATAGTAGACGGCATCGTCAGAACTGCATAGTGCCCTACTAAATATGAGGTATGTAGTACAGTTAGGTGATGAGAGAGTATTCTACCAAGTGGTTGTAGCACATAGCTTCCTAGTCATCCATAATATAGTTGGCTATGTAATGGTATAGGAGATTGTCGGAACTGAATAGTGCAGTACCAAATATAAGGTAGGTATATAGTACAATTGGGTGATGAGAGGGTATTCCACCAAGTGGGTGTAGCACATAGCTTCCTAGTAATCCATAATATAGTTGGCTATGTAATGGTATAGGAGATTGTCGGAACTGAATAGTGCAGTACCAAATATAAGGTAGGTATATAGTACAATTAGGTGATGAGAGGGTATTCCACCAAGTGGGTGTAGCACATAGCTTCCTAGTCATCCATAATATAGTTGGCTATGTAATGGTATAGGAGATTGTCGGAACTGAATAGTGCAGTACGCAGTACCAAATATAAGGTAGGTATATAGTACAATTAGGGGATGAGAGGGTATTCCACCAAGTGGGTGTAGCACATAGCTTCCTAGTCATCCATAATATGGTTGGCTATGTAATGGCATAGGAGATTGTCGGAACTGTATAGTGCAGTTCCAAATATAAGGTAGGTATATAGTACAATTAGGTGATGAGAGGGTACCTATTCCACCAAGTGGGTGTAGCACATAGCTTCCTCGTCATCCATAACATAGTTGGCTATGTAATGGCATAGGAGATTGTCGGAACTGTATAGTGCAGTTCCAAATATAAGGTAGGAATATAGTACAATAAGGTGATGAGAGGGTATTCCACCAAGTGGGTGTAGCACATAGCTTCCTCGTCATCCATAATATGGTTGGCTATGTAATGGCATAGGAGATTGTCGGAACTGTATAGTGCAGTTCCAAATATAAGGTAGGTATATAGTACAATAAGGTGATGAGAGGGTATTCCACCAAGTGGGTGTAGCACATAGCTTCCTCGTCATCCATAACATAGTTGGCTATGTAATGGCATAGGAGATTGTCGGAACTGTGTAGTGCAGTTCCAAATATAAGGTAGGTATATAGTACAATTAGGTGATGAGAGGGTACCTATTCCACCAAGTGGGTGTAGCACATAGCTTCCTAGTCATCCATAATATGGTTGGCTATGTAATGGGATAAGAGATTGTCGGAACTGTATAGTGCAGTTCCAAATATAAGGTAGGTATATAGTACAATTAGGTGATGAGAGGGTACCTATTCCACCAAGAGGGTGTAGCACATAGCTTCCTCGTCATCCATAACATAGTTGGGTAGGAGGGAGGATGCCATATAGGAGATTGTTGGAACTAAATAGTGCAGTACAAAATATGAGGTATATAGTACAGTTAGGTGATGAGAGGGTATTCTACCAAGTGGGTGTAGCACATAGCCCCCTCATCACCGATAACATGATTAGGTAGGTAATAGTAGAGGACATCGTCAGAACTGCATAGTGCAGTACCAAATATGAGGTATATAGTAAAATTAGGTGATGAGAGGGTTTTCTACCAAGTGGATGTAGCACATAGCTCCCTCGTCAATCATGTCATGGTTGTGTAGTTGATTTGTGTTGTCAGAGCTACCAAGTACCTAGCAATTATGAACAAAGTCGACCAGTTAGGGGATAAGAGAGTAGATTGGTAAGTAGGCAAGTGAACCAAATACCTCCTGAAACTGATCCTAAAACGGAAACTCATCTATGTGTATGGAAACTGATCCGGATTACAGAATGTGGTCCACCCTACGGCTTCTGGTTCACCTTACTGAAATGATTTACCCGCAGTTTTTCAAACAGTTTTAGTAATACTGTGATTACTAAAACTGTTCGAAAAACTGCGGGTAAATTAATTTCAGATTTATATCTGAAAGGATCAACTAAAGGAGGACCACTAAAAAGTGAAAAATAAAAAATAATATAAAATGGAAAAATAATAAAATAAAAACCTTTTTAACAAAAAAATGGACCGACCTCAAAAATGATGTCTGTAAACACCAAAAAGGGAAAAATAATTCTCTCAGCAAATACATACTTGATGTAGTAGGTTGTTGGACATAGATATCTAGTCAACAGATGGTATGTTGGAATACCAACAATTATTTTCAGTGTGATTCACACTTATTGTCACACTCATATCCTCCATCATACGATAGCAGTGACATACTGCCCAATAGTTTTGGAACACTTATATCTACTCGTATTCATGTTTTGTATGGCACGATCGACGCATGTTGTAATACTCACCAGATCATGTGAGTAGTACTTATAAACCACAGCGTATCCAGACAGGTAGGTAGGTACGCATTGAAGTCGCCGCCGTGCCCATCTGTAGACACAAACATCTTATAGATCTTCTACTTACCAACATATTATTCTTTTTCGCAAATATACATACCTCTCATACTACGAACATGCTTCCACACTGAGTATGAATGTAAATAGCTAATTAGGTAACAACGCTTCCGAAGGTATGTAGCGACATTACAATATGTCCACCAATATAATAATAAAGTCTCATGTAATAATAAAGTCCCAAAATACTAGTCACAACCATTTCTAGGGTGGTTCACACTTACTATCGTACTCATATGGCAGCAGAGACGTACTAGGTACCTGATAGTTTGGGGAGTACATTTTAACTCAACGGTCACCAGATCATCGAATAATTTATCGGTAGTAAGTTTGTGTCTACAGATGGGCACGGCGGCGACTTCAATGCGTACCTACCTACCTGTCTGGATACGCTGTGGTTTATAAGTACTACTCACATGATCTGGTGAGTATTACAACATGCGTCGATCGTGCCATACAAAACATGAATACGAGTAGATATAAGTGTTCCAAAACTATTGGGCAGTATGTCACTGCTATCGTATGATGGAGGATATGAGTGTGACAATAAGTGTGAATCACACTGAAAATAATTGTTGGTATTCCAACATACCATCTGTTGACTAGATATCTATGTCCAACAACCTACTACATCAAGTATGTATTTGCTGAGAGAATTGTTTTTCCCTTTTTGGTGTTTACAGACATCATTTTTGAGGTCGGTCCATTTTTTTGTTAAAAAGGTTTTTTATCATTTCCACTCGTAGTTGTCTTTAGGGCCTTTCTGAACAGTTTTAGTTGCGTCGAATCGTTGTCTGTCTGAAACAAAAGATGAGCGAATTCAATGACGCGACAGTTATGTCAGCTTGTCGTCGAGTGAAGGAGATGACCTTCTCGATGTGGCTAGATATGATTTCTCTAGCCCCTACTCAAACGGCGAGAGATATTTCCTAGCCCTAGCCTGAATACACTATCACCCCGGCGTCTTGCGTCCGACCCCTAGGCGGAGTGGATAATGATTTACTCGCCTATAGTCTCCGGCCTCTGTTAAGACCTACCGTTAATCAACAGGACAGTTACCTAGTGAACCTAATTATTCGAGGAGAGCTCTAAGGTAAAGATTCTGCAGAGGTCGGCGTCGGTGAAGACAAACTTGGGTCTCTGTAGGTACTTTAGCTTGATGGACTCAGGCGAAGGTGATGAGAAAAGAACGAGTCGATCGAGTGGAGTAGAATGCATTCAGGAGCATCTCTGAGGGAACTTATGTACTCGTTGCATTTTCCCTGAGAAGATAGTGGTGGAAGGGTGACGTCACTTGTCGTGTTCCCCCTTACCTCACCCTCCCATAGTATTGACTCACTCAGGTGTCCTCTCCTAATGCTAATATATGTGGGTCATAACAATAATATAATTTTTTGACCAATTCGTTCTATTTTTTGGTAGACATTTTTATTGAAAATTTCACTCAGATTCAGGTTATTCCATTCCATTAAAAAAATGTACACCAAATACCTCAAAAACTGAAAAACGATTTCGAGGACCAAATTAAACTCACCTGCAAAACTTCGTCATTGTCACCACCTACCCACCTTATACGAATAAAAGTAGGGTTTAAAAATAAAAATAATCTTAAAGTTTCGTTGGGTTCTGTTAAAGATAAAATTAACATTCAAGATGAAAGTGGGGTTTATAAACTGAAATATTCTTGTGGGCTTGAGTATTGTGGTCAAACTAGTGGGAAATTCAGGGAAAGAATAAAAGAGCATGAGAAGGATTTCAGGTATAAAAAAGGTAATTCTGCTTTTGCGAATCACCTGAGAGAATCCAATCATAACTCTAGTTTTGATCTAACAAGCAGACGGTACATGGAATTTCCTCATGTTTGCCCGAAGGGAGGTATGTTGAATGTGCTTGAAAAGTTCGAGATTCTTAAAAGTGATAGGTCTTGTAAATGTCTGAATGAGATGGTCCCTCAACATGTTTCACCGTTGATGGGTTTATTCCTGCAATAGATTGGTGCCCCACTTCACAATGGCACCCTCACCAATGTTTGAGCTTCCTTTCACTTTGTCTGCTTCAATCTGATTGGGTATGACTTTCACTTTCTCGACCAATGGGTTTCAAGCTCCCTTTCACTCATGACTATATAAGCTATGCTCTCTTTGATGTACCTTCAGTTATTGTTTGTTACTGGTGAGACCTAACCGTCGAAATCAGTTTAACATGTACCTAACTCATTATTTTCGTAGAAATGTACAACGTTCTTCTCAACTCCGTTTTTTTTTTTATTACCCACCATATTTTTGCTTCACAATAAATATTTTGAAGAAATAAACGCTTCAAAACTGAGTACAACTCGAAGAAACTAACATCGATGGCATTTTGGTCAGCTTGAATTGGGATCGGGATCAGGCCTCACTGCGATTCACACTCGTGTTTCTGATTTATCTTAAGTCTAACCCTTAAGTTCTTAAGGGAACCGATCGGTTGGTCCTATAGAGCTCTGGGTGGCCTCATTCGATTCTAAAAATTCAATACTATTTCGAATTGGTTTAAATTAGTATATTATGTCAAAATTTGTTGAGCTAGGACGTTTTCAAAATTATTTCAGCCCTTATTTTTCTATCCTTAGAAGTTACTGACATCAACCAAAAGTTTTGAGGCACAACTAGACCCCAAATGGAGCTTATATTCCAACTTTCATCAAAATTGGTCCATGGGAACTGAGGAAAGTGCCGCGTACGGAGGACGGACGGCCAAATTTTTATTCGATTTGTGGATCTACATACCTTGAAACGTAAACCAACAAATTTTGAGGAGGGGTTAAAAATGTTTTTCTTGGTCAATTTTAAATGTTCATCATTGAAAATAAACCAAAGGTACATAGACTTTTCCACTTCACCCTTCTAGATAGTCCTAAGTTTAATTGCTGTAGTCAGTGCTTGAATACGCTGGAACCAAGACTTTCCAGTTCCTAACAGGTAGTCTGAAATCGTTCATTGACGTGAGGGGAAGAAATCTGATTCGAAGAATATCTGGTTACTCCTGATGAGCCGAAAAAGACTTTTAGAAGGGGGTTTGAGTGTGATCTGGAGAAGGTTTCAGATTGCGAACGTATCAGAGTCATAGCCGGAAGAGTTCACAAACCAATTACACGGATGTCAGGGGAGACGGCAGGCGTGAAGATGAAAAAAAGTGGAGTCTTGGGGGGATTTGGAAAGCCTGGTGTGGGGGTAGACCGTTCGAAAGAACAGGAGATTTGACGTAAACTTGGGGAATGCCGTGATCGGGTAACCGAGGAAGTGGTCGTTGAAGCGTGCAGCTTCACTCCTTCGGAAGCAAAGCAATTCGTGTAGAATTACCTACATGGAAGTTTCATGAATCCGATCCGTTTTACATGAGTAGCTTGCTGTATACAATGTATGCTATACATGCATCAAGCGAATAGAAAATTAAATCAGTTAATCTTGAGAACCACTGCAAGTGATTTGAAGCGAGGATGTGAAGTTGAATCAGCCGTGTTTTGGCCAATGAAAGCCAAAACTATAAAACTAAAACTTATAGCTACTTAATAATAACTGTTGATACAGGAAATTTACTTGAAAACTAAAACTTAATTCTAACTTGTAACTAACTAATCTATGTAAAACTAAAATTTATAACTAAATGCTAATGATTACTAAAATTGTCAATACTAAAATGTTTATAATAAAATGTAGGTAGGTACTTAGGTACCTGTAAATTATGAAACAGGCTTGCAATACAACACTAAGAGTGTTGTGTGGTGCAGTGCCCTCTAGAGGTCAACAATCTTCCCTGGGAATTATTTATTATTATTTGCTCGTTATGTCTGAAGGGTATGGTAATCAGTGACCTATTTAAATAAATTAGTGAATATTCACTGATATATTCGAATGAGACCACCCGTAGCTCTGTATGATCAACCTTTCGTCCTCCAGAGGACTTGATGAGGTTGCAAAATTAATTGGGGATACCTACGATTGGCTCGCCGAGAACCTAGAAGAATCTATTTCATAGTTCACTCGATATAATGCGATATTTTACTCCTCATTCAAGAATCATCTGATCAAATTTTTTTCAGGAACACTGTATATATAAACTTTTTTGTCACCCTTGTTGTTATTAATATCCGTCTTTATATCCGTCTTTATAATACATATATTGGATATTAATGGAAAAGTCATGTTCTTAGATGATTGGTGATCTACACGGAAACATAGTAAACCGTTATGTAACAGTAATTTGCCGTGTTTTTCATTGGCATCATTCTACATCGACAAATTTGGGGAACTAAATAATTAATAATTAATTATTAATTAGAAGCAGGAATAGAATTACTACCCCCATGATTAGATACAACCACTATGGATTTCATTGATAATTTCTGAACGATGGTTACTCATGATGACGTCATTGCAGGTAATATCTATTCCTGCATCATTAAACGTTCAGGTGTGTTTGGAATCGAGATTTTACGAAAGCGATTTCGGTATTTTCATTTGTTTTGATTGGATTGCTAAAAATACGCCAGTGTCAGAGGGAAACGATATGCTGTCCGATGAACGGACAACTGAGCTTCCTCGGTATTTTATTTTATTCCCTGTTGGAGGTCCGAATGAGATTTCACCGTTGAAATCAAAACCTTTCGTCCCTTTATTTTAAAATTTTCTACATATCATTGCATCAATTGAAGTTTTTAATCAACCAAAACACGTCTGATATTCGAAAATTGCTCATTTTCGACGATAATTGGCACTAGTGAGTTGTGAAGGTACATCACAGGAAATTAATCCACTTAGAAAACATGAAACCGTTTTTAAATGCATATAATAAATACTAAACACTTACTTTCAACTTTGGTTTCTGATTACACCGAATTCTTGATCAACAAAAAAAATTAATTTAGAAAACCGGATCGATCATCCAACATACTTCCTTTTCAGCTGGATGGAGGAAATTCTACTAAATAATTTTCAAATTTTGATATGCCATAAATATTCGGGAGAATCACCAACAGTACCCATCGCATGTGCTGTGAAGCTGAGGGGCTCGCTGCACATCCCGCTTTCAATCATCGACTGTTTTTGCCAAACAAACAAAGACGGGAGGAGTGTTTCATGTGCAATATGGTGGTGACGGAGGATGTATACCGTTTCATAGGAGAATATCCTATATTGAACGAGTCGTCTCTTACCTCGGAGCTGGTCGATTGGGGCGAGACGAGGTTATTCACAATCATCTTGAATTGAAGAGGCTGGGAAGCACTAGCGCGATACTGCAGAGCAGCTTGGAGATATCGTTTCGGACTCGTGGCTGAGTTTAATTGGCAATTAAACTACATAGAATAAGCAGCCATTCGCGTACTCCCAACTGACGGATTATACCCTTTTTTTAAATAAATAGGAGGTCTTGAGTGAGTTGATATACAAACTCCTTCCACTGCGACCAACAAGATCCATTGTGGAGTGCCTCCAGGCTATCTTAGCCCACTAAGAAGGGTTTACTGAACACCCCTTCTCCCCACTTTTTGGCAAAGCAGAGAAGATCGGTGTGTGCCACCTTAGAGATGGTGTCAAGAGCTAAGACATCACTTCCGAGGTGTGTATCTAGCTCGAGTGCTTCACAGTGGCACATGATGTGTTCGGCATCTTCGTTTCCATGTCGCAGAAGCGGCAGATGTCCGTTGTTAGTTTGCCTATCTTCTTTAGGTGATAGCGAAGTGGGCAGTGACCTGCTAGCAGAGCCACAAGTATTCTGACGCCCTTCTTAGGCATAGCCATAAGTTCTTTAGCCGTTTCTTAGAGAACGTCACAATAGTGGCAATAGTTTTGCCTGTCTCAGGCCTTGGAGGTTCTGCCAGTATTCTACTCGCTTATTTCTTTCCCAGTTGTTAACCACATTCTGTAAGCAGCTTTTGGTGGTTCCCAAGATCGGTTCCGGCCCAATCGGCAGGGACTCTGAGCCTCTTTTCGCAAGACGATCAGCATTTTCATTACCCTCATGACCTTCATGTCCAGGAATCCAGAGTGGATTATATCCATAGTGGATTATATCCATAGTTGCAGTAATGCTGGAAGAGGTGGTTGGGTCATATCAGGAAATCGTATTATTTATTGTGTTTTTTGTTGTTGTACATTGATCGGTATTGGGTATTACCAGAAATGTATTGATACACACTAATTTATTATTTGTTAATTGTTATAATAAATCAAGTAGGTAGTCATGATTGTATAAAATATAATAAATGTCATTATTGTACAACTGGTCTTTGTAGTAACCTGAGTATGATTTAATTAATAAAACATTTTTTCTATCTTTCATCTTCTATCTATCTTATTTTAAAATTTTGAAAAAAATTAATATTATGAAAAATGAACAATATTAATTTTTTGATCCTAATAATCTTAGAGATTGGTACAAGTGGTCAAACTCGTAGAAAAGTCAAGAAAGGATGAAAGAGTATGAAAAGGATTTCAAGGATAACACAGATATTTTTGCTTGTGCAAGTTGTCCGAGTTGTCCAAATATATAGTTCGTTGTAGAATTTCCTCATTTTTAGCTCAAAGGGATGAATGTTGGATGATGCCAATCATAGAGATTGATTCGCTTTGGCAAATTGCTCGTTTTGGTTGGTCCATTTATATTTGGTGACATCGGAAAGAAACACAAAGTGGATTAACTAAACTAGGTATTTTGTGTGAGCCATCAGGGAATTTAAAAAAACCTAATCCCCTAATGGAAGTACTGTCCTTTTATACTGAGTGTTCTGGAAGAGGCTATTTTATAACATTTCTTCTGAACCCTTCCGTGCACCATTTTGCACAAGTTTCAAATGGCAAGATTGATTTTGGTAACATTTTTCGTAATGAGACCATTAAATTTTTAACGAAGAGTTATTGACTCCAAAGTCAACCATGGATTGCCTGAGGGGTTGGCAATATGAAGAATGTTTCTGACAGGAAATATACGAGCCTTATTGAAATGGAACCGAGTTATGATTGGTTCTATCACAGCTCTACCCTATTCTACTTCTCTATTATCAAAATGAACCATTCTAACATGAAGGACAGCCCACACTATCTAGTGGAGCCCCCAAGAATGAAAATTCATAGATATTCCCTTATCTCAAGTTTGAACTGGTTCTAACCTGAGGAGATAACATTTTAATGCTCGTCCTCACTCTTCTCTTAGCTTCTTGCCTAGTAGAATCTATTGCTCTATTCTCATTTCTCTTTTCCAAAACCCATTTGTGGTGTGTTCAGTTTTATTTTTCCTCAGTCAGTTTCAGTTTCCTTTTTTCTTTCTTCCTGTGGATAAACAGGTTCGTTTTGTATTCCTTCTAGTTTGTATTTTCAAAAACCAAAGAAGGTTGTTTTGAAGAAACATTGAAAAAATTTGACATTTTCGGATGCAAAAAGGTTTTAACGCCGATGAAGACAAACCTTGTCTTAGAAAAGGTCGAAGGAAAATCGGGAGACTATCCGTACCAACAACTAATTGGCACATTGTTGTACCTGTCAGTTTCGGCAAGAACGGACATCAGCCACACCGTCAGCCACACCAGTTCAACACATGCCATGGGAAGGAACACATGGCCGCAAAATGTGTGTTGCGCTACCTATAAGGTACCAAGGAACTGGCACTGACGTAGGTAAAGAAAAACAGGAGACCCACTATACGCACTGACTGACGCAAACTGGGCTACATGTACTATTGACAGAAGGAGCTACACCGACTACTGTTTTAAATTAGCTGGAGCCGCCATTTCATGGGTGTCGAGAAAACAGCGGACAGTGGCATTATCAATAGCCGAAGCTGAGTACAAGGCGCTGACAGATGCTTCAAAAGAGGCTCCATACCTCAAGAAACTTTCACAAGACTTGGGAATCGACACAAGAACTGTCGAAATAAAGTGCGACAACCAAACAGCACAGAACCTGGCAAAAAAAAACCCGATTGTAAGCTCTAAATCAAAGCATATATCTCTCCGAGAACACTTCATCCGAGAGAAGATCCAGAACAAAGATGTCCTTGTCACATATTTACAGACGGAAGAGATGACCGCGGACATTTTTACCAAGGGACTTCCCGGACCAAGATTTTCTCATCCCAGGAGTGATCTCGGACTAAACATGCAGCACCCTTGAGGAGGACTGTTGTAGAGTCGTGATCACGGGTCACTGCAACGTTATTATTATAATAATCAATAATTGATTGATCAATTATCAATAATTGATGTTTACCTTGGTTTCGACATTCCCGAAATAACATTTTCACTCGCTTGTGTGATCTCAACGAAAACCACGAATATTTTTTCTCTGCGAAGTACGTTTAGGTACAAAATTAAGTTTACTGTAACACTCTGATACACATTCGTTCTGCTCTATTGTTTTCTATCCAGAAGGATTTTTCTTTTGTTTCTCTTTTCTATTTTTCCATTTCATTCGTCTTGAAGCAGAGGAGTTTATTTGATTTCTTTTTCATGATTTAGTTTTTCCTTATTTGCAATTCCTTTTCCTTTTTTTCGCCCTTTATTTTTGAGTGAGCATTAGTTTATTCACTTTATGTGATAAGTTTAATTGAGATTCATTCTTTCCCAGATTATTCTGGGCGGTAGCAGAGTCTGCCCAAAGTCAAATTAAAGCTAAATTATAATTTTAGGCTTTAACTCTGTCACAGTTCTGAAGGTAATTGCAACACGAATCTATGCACTCAATATGTGCTTGGATATTCTATCATTTCCGTGTATCAGACCGAATGAATCGATTTACCGGAACAGCTGGCTCCGCTCCTGCTCTCGGCTACGGGGGGTGAGCCACAACTACATTAAACTAATCTGATTGCGGTAGATCATAATTCCCTCAACTAATAGCTTCCATATACCGTCGCCCAACACAGGCCATCTCTTCAGCCATCCACGCACCTAACCATTATAAACACACAACATGTAAACTGTAAACGGGACCGTGCAAATAATTTGCAATTATTGCTTTCAGCTTTCTACCACTTCCTATTCGTATCGTTCCATTAGCGATACCGAAGGCAAAAACGACCTTTTACAAAACCCATTACCATCATCAAATTCATTTCTAACAAGTATACAAATATGAGGAACCTTGCTCTCTATCTGGAGTCGGCCAATGCTCTCAAAACGTTTGAAACCTCAAATGTGATGTTAATTTTCTCCATGGAGCCAAAAGTCAATATAAGTTCGATTATCAACATTTCGAGACGATTTCTAAGAAATGAAATGTTCACAAATATATCCGATTTTGTAGGTCTTTTGTGTGTAAGTCTGGGTATTGCATAAGACGAAAGTGGCTATACTATATAAACAAGTGTTCTTTGTAGTTCCATTTTTTGTGTAGCGTGGAGAAATTTTAGAATTTCCGCCTTCGATTGAATTCTCGCGGTCTTGGTGCTCTCCCTCTTGAATTGGACAACAGCTGTTCCAGTGGTTGTCCATTCAAGTATCGCCATCTACCGGCCTGCAAGCGCAAACTCCCTTGTCTTGCCTGACGTCTCGTAGGGGTATGTCGATCCAGGCAATTCCCTGGAACGGTTCCAACAGTTACAGTGACAAAGATGTAACCGTTCCAAATTACCGGTACAGTTCCATTACCGGTACTGCCTACCGAGGGCGGTAAAATCCCACTCTCATGACATGGAAGACGACGAATGTCAAATCCCTATCTTATTTCTTCCATGATCTCAACTTGCAATACAAAAGGAAGGAATTCGAACAAGTGTTCCAAAAGAGACAATTAACTATGATCGTGAACCAAGAATTCAAGGGACAAAATTGTCCAAGGAAATAATAATTTCTCTTTGCAGTTTAAGAACATAACATAAAAATAATAATACTGGAGACAACTTCCATGCCAACCAGTCCAGTAGATCCTTTCCCGGTCCAGAGTCATTCCATGCTCTGAATGAATCTTCTCAGTCCATGGAAACGGTAAGGGCACTTCCAGCTACATGGAACTGGAACTGAACTGAAGACAATATCCATGCTCACCGGTCCAAACCCCTTCCCGGTCCAGAGCCATTCCATGATATCTTGTCGGTCCGTGGAACTGAGTTTTTGTCACTGCTTGGAACCGTTACAAGTTGCTACTTGGTTCCACACTACCGATTCAGCTGTGCCGACACACCTAATAATAAGTTAGGTAGTAATTGTCTGGATGAAAGTTTGGAAATTGTCCTTAAAAAAAATTCATTATTGACTTCGTGTCCACGGATTATCTTCAAAAGAAGTCCCATCTTCGTATCTCCACGCTAGAACTTCACACGAAAATTTCTACTGGTAAGCTACTTTTAACCTGTTTAACACGTGTTTTTCATCGCCTCATACCGATTGAAATACTCAACACCCATTGAATATATTGTCTACAGATCTTCTGGATCGAAGAATTAATGAATACCTTCAGAAATTCCCTTGAGAAAAAAAAAAACGGCACCAAGAGCCCCAAGATTACCTCGTTCGGCCAAATAGACGCATTTTTCGTATTCTATTAAAAAAAAATTGAATACCTACTTGATGTAGATACCGAATTAATACTTTCTTTTGGTCTGGCGTAACAGTTTTAGATGCAGAGCTGCTAACGCCTCAAGCTCAGCACTATCGTCTCAATCACTGCTGCTTCAGCCCTTTTCATTCTTCCTTCTCGTCCATTGCATAGGGCAAAATTATTCAAATTTCAATATCATGAGGTATAATTTTATTTGATTTCCACGGCCGTAAGACCAAACAGACAGAAATACTTGAAATTAATACCTAGTTCTCGATTAGGTATCGTAAAAATTTGTTCATACTTGTGACAAACCCATAGGAATTTTACAATTTCATTTTCAAAAAACCAGGTAGCCCCCCTCCGGGGGGGGGGGATAATACTTTAATCTATTATAGTATTACATATATTGTACTTTTATATTTTACTTAATATTAACCACAATCATGAGATTAATCATAACGTAGATAAATTGACTTTTACCAGAAATTTCTTTAGAATAGAAATTTTATAATTAAATCTTTATCTTATAAGTTATATAATTAATAACCAATAATTATTCAAGTTTAGTATTTATCAATCAAATTGATTTTCATTATTCTTTGTCAGAATGGATGGTACTTTCTACGGTGTACAACTATCATTTATGCAGGGCTGGATCATGTCTGTGAATCCTAAACTGAATATACGTACGTAATCATTTTATTATGGAATCATGAAATACGAGTGCTCCAGTCGAAAGGCTGTTAGTGCAGGAAATAATGGCCTCAATGGGCTGCAGTTATTCTGCATTGAAACGAACAATTCTGCAGCGTTCGCGGTGAATATGGCTGAGTGCCAAGTAATTAGCGTTTAATAGCCATATGAAAGAGGGAGGGTCTTGAAGCTAGCTTCTTCTGCCGAGCGTGTGACGTCGGTTTATTAGGCTAGTCTCTCGAATGGAGTGTTCTATTGTGATATAAATAATGAGTTGAGACCCTCTGCAGTAGCCTGAGACAATACATAAAATAACCAGACGTATTTTAGTTCGAAGTTTGCGCATATTGGCGTTATCAACATTATACTATATTAAAGAAAAGGCCCCGATAGTTGGGCACTTAAGGCGGCTTTCTCACTAAAATCCTGGCTGTAAAATCAGCATTTTATTAAATTTTCCTAATTTTCCCCCTCCCTTATCTCCTCAGAATCTGTGGCTGTATGACGGAATAGATGCTTTTTTGGTTGGATGAAAGTGGAGTTTTGAAATAATTCATGAAATTCAAAACCTAACTTGGCCCAGAAGTTGGACACTTGTCCCTGTGGCATGAATCCTGACATGTGAGTTTTGTGAATTGTCAAAACTGGCGAATGAGGCAAGTGAACATCTCCGAATTGGCTTTTGCTGACGATGTGGCACTAGTGGCAAGGACTCCAGCTAGCCCTCAGTGGAATTTTGACATTTGGAACCATGAAATGACCAAAAGGAATATGGTGATCAGCATATCAAAAACCAAAACAATGTTAATCTCTCGAAGACCGAAGAAGCACTCCGTCACCCTCAGAGGGGAATCCTTGGAGCAGGTGGAGTGTTTTAAATACTTGGGAGCTATGATCAGCCAGGATGGGACGCAAGACCAGGAGATCAACACCAGAATTGCAGCGACATCTCGCCTATACCATGCGATGGGCAGGGGATTCATAGGCAAGAGATAGGTGTCAAAGAGAACAAAAGTTGCTGTATATAAGTCAGTCTACGTCCCCACCCTCATCCACAGCTCCGAGTCGTGGACAATGACCTCCAGGCACACCAGCAGGATCCAGGCTTCCGAAATGAGATATCTTCGAAGGGTGGAAGGCAAGTCCAGAAGAGACAGTGTCCGTAACCAGACAATTCGGAGCAACCTACATGTGGATCCCTTGAATCGGCGTGTGGAGGAGGCACAGCTCAGGTGGTTCGGCCATGTGGTCCGAATGCCGGATCATAGGCAACCACGCATGGCCTAGGAAGCCCGTTTCCCGGGCAGAAGATCGATAGGCAGACCTCGGCGCAGATGGGAGGAAAACGTCGAGGATAGCCTGCAAGCCAGGGGAGTTCAATGGGGCCGAGCCAGGGCTCTGGCGGAAGACAGGAAAGGATGGTCTGCTCTTTGCAAAAACCGCAAGGTAGAAGAGGATCGACGAAGTAAGTAAGTAAGTAAGTCAAAAACTCGGGCGCCGACCTGCATAGTCGGAAGCACGAGCTAGAACGTGCGCCTCTATCTGTAGGTCATAACAGGCACCTGCTATTAAGCCGGGACACTGATTGTGTGAACAATTGACTCTCCGGAGTGACTTTCTCTGGTCGCGTGCAATTGCTGCTGATTGCTTGCATTTTCACAGGACTCCTTAAACCGACTTTTTTTGAAAGGAGGAAAGACATTCATATGACCTCACTTCTGCATCTGCTCTAACGACTCATAGGTACGCTCTGCCAACTGTGATCCGCAAGCCTTCCTGATTTAAAACTTTTGGCATCCACAGATTCGCTGCACATCTCCTAGCATTCGAATACTGGAATATCATGCCGTCAAGCGAACTTACAAATTCGATGCAGCAACATCATTACAATAATTCCGAATATATCATTCAACGCACTTCCTATTCTGAAGCAGCAGTGATGTCAATACGTGACGTGAGTGTTTTCGTTAAACGTAAATTGCACGAAGGACGCAACGTAGGCTGTTGTCAACCGCTTCTCTTCCCTGTATAGATCCGAGGAGGCTGTTAACCCTCTTATTCAAACAAACAGGACGCACGATGTGCCCATTAGCGTTAGAAGGGTCATGTTTGTTAACTCCATTAGTCCTAACACCTCAACCACTCACTCACCTCTAGTCGAATGAGTGGATTAGCTAGGAAAGTTCTCCTGCCTCCTAACGAGTGACACCTCCCATTTGTTCCGTGAAAAGTAGTCAGCTTCTTCCGTTCACTGATAATTGTCAGCAAATTATTACACAAAGGTTTATTGTTTTTCTATATAGATCACTGGTCTGCAAAGAACACGGCTTTGCCATTGTCACCATCTACCAACGATACTACCTACCTACTACTCATACTTACTTCACAATCGAGTTCATTTGGAAGAAATAAACGCTTCACACACAGTTCCAAGAACAAGGAGTTGAGAATTACCCTAATTGTTAGGAAATTTGATTACTGGTTGTTAAGGGCGCAAAACTGAGTTCAACTCAAAACGAACAGCGATCGCATTTCTGTCAGCTAAAATTTGAACGGAGATTAGGCCTCTCTTGCGATTCACACTCGTGTTTCTGATTTATCGTACGTCCAACCCGTTCTCATAGGGAGCGAACGGTTTGTCCTTCACAGGTCCGCATAGTCTCTGAAAATGCCATACTATCTTAAATTGGCGAAAAAACAATACCTTTAATTTGAGAGTTTTCGAGCTAGAGCACTTTTGAAAACTTCAACCCTTAATTGTCACCCCCTTTGAAGTAACTGACATCAACCAAAAGCTTCGGCGTTGAAATTTTTTTCTTGGTCAATTCCAATGGCTCATTATTGAAAAAAAAACGAAAAGTCAACCAATGAGCTAATAATTTAAACGGGAGGTATAATTAATCAAATTATATAATTTATGATGACGCAACTTAACGGGTTGTCTACGGATAAATTGAAGGTCATTCACAATAAAATTATTGATACTGTTGGATTTTTTTAACCTCTTGTTTACGCGATTATTGAAAGATATTGATTAGGGAGAGGCTAGTATGTTTATATATCTAGGACAAGAGGTTATTAAATAGCGTAACCTTGTTTGTAACCTAGGTTTCGAAAAATGTGAAATAATTAAATTTATTGTCTACTAGTTACCTTTTTACTGTAATGTATAGCAGGTATCAATTTATTTACCGAGCTGCAGATATTTTGCAAACATCCTACCCCACAACACGGGCTAAGACTAACGTCGGGTACAAAATCTGTACAAATAGCATCCCTTCATGCATTCATGTTAAAGAGTACAAAAGAGTACAAAATTATGCCAAATCAAGATATTATCTAGCCGTCTGTTTCTTCGGTTTTCCGGCTACAGGCAAAGGGCGTACAAAATAAGAAACCTGACGCTCCAACAACAAAAACAAAACTGGTGTGTAGAGCAAATTATACTACCTATCTATCATAACTGTTTTGGACTGCATCTGTTTAAACAATTCGAAACCCCACAAAAAACCTTGCGAATTATTTCGAAAAGATTTATTATTTTTCTATATAGATCTCTCGCCTGGAAAGAACATGGTCACTTTTTTAAACCAACTATAGGTACTACCTACCTACTACATACCTATTCACAATCATGTTCATTTGGAAGGAAAAAAAAAACGCTGCGAATTATTACACAAAGGTTCATTTTTTTTCTTTATAGATCACTCGCCTGTAAAGAACGCAACTTTGCCATTGTTACTACCTACCAACTATATTTTCGCTTCACAATAAAGTTTAATTTGAAGGTTGTCGATGCCTTCATTAGGAAATTTGATTACTAAGATGCAAAACTGAGTACAACTTGAAGAAGTGAACAGCGATCGCATCTCTGTCAGCTGAAATTTAAACGATTAGACCTCTTCTGTGATTTACACTCGTGTTTCTGATTCATCGTAAGTCCAACCATGGAAGAAGTATTCTTCCATGGTCCAACCCAAGTTCTCATAGAGAGCGAACGGTTTGTCCTAAGGAGCTCCGGGTGGTCTTATTCGATTCTAAAAATTCAATACTATTTTAAAGTAATAGAAAATTGGAAAAAATAACAATTCACGTGTGGGTACACTATGAATTTGTGGTAACAAAGCAATTATTTTGGTTTATTATTTCTAATAATAAGCCTATGTGATCGTATCGCAAAAAATTTTTATAACCCCCCCTCAAACTTTGTCACTTTACGTTTCAAGGTGCGTAGAATCCAAATTTGCAATGTCCGTCCGCCGTCCCCCGTCCGCCGTCCGCCGTCCGCCGTCCCCCGTCCGCCGTCCGCGGCACTTTTCTTAGCAACACTGGACCGATTTGGTTCAAATTTGGTATATGGGCTCCATTTGGGGTCTAGTTGTGCCGCGAAACTTTTGGTTGATGTAGGTCACTTCTAAGGGGTGAAAATTAAGGGTTGAAATTTTCAAGAGTGCCCTAGCTCGAAAACTCTCGAAATAAAGGTATCGTTTTTTCACCAATTTTAAATAGTATCGAATTTTTAAAAATTTTTGAGACCACCCGGAGCTCTGTAGGACAAACCGTTCGGTCCCTACGAGTACTTGAAGGTTTTCCTTCGATAAAACAGAATCATGAGTGTGAATCGCAAAAGAGGTCTAATCTCCATTCAAATTGTATCGGACTAAAATGCGATCGCTGTTCATTTCTTCGATTTGTATACAGTTTTGCCTTCTGCGTAACCAGTAATCAAATTTCCATATGAAGCTTTCTATTTTTCCAATCGAGTGTGAAGCGTTTAGTTCTTTCTAATAAACTTGATTGTGAAGGTGTGAAGCCAGTATGGTGTGGTAGGTAGTACCTAGCTGGTAGGTAAAAAAAAGTTGGTAGGTAAAAAAAATGTTGGTGGGTAAAAAACGCTGCAAATCATTGCTCAAAAGCTTCTTCACTCTTCAGATCACTGATCAGCTGAGTGAGCTCCGAAGCCATTTTCAATCCTATTGAATGAAAGTGCTCTTCCAGGCGTCTCCAGCATTCGAGAAGATCTTCTTCACTCCTCAGATCACTGATCAGCTGAGTGAGCTCCAAAGCCATATTCAATCCTATTGAATGGAAGTGCTCTTCCAGGCGTCTCCAGCTTCCGAGGAGATCTTCTTCACTGATCAGATCACTGATCAGCTGAGTGAGCTCCGAAGCCATTTTTAATCCTATTGAACGCAGGAAGCTGAAATTTGAGAGGGAAGGTCAAGGGAGAATACAGATGGTGGTAGGTGCTATTGATGGAGAACCAGTGATCTATACAGAAGGGTGATCTATACAGAAAATAATAAACCTTTGAGCAATGATTTGCAGCGTTTTTTGACTTTTTTTCAATTTATAACCAGAAGGTTGATTGTGCAAGTTTAACGATTCGTGCTATGTGCCACACCCATAAGATAGACTCTCTTATACCTAACTAATATTTCGATTTTCTCAACCACAACTTTAATGATTTCTATGAAAATTCGCTCAGTAACTGCATGAATGGACTTTTTTGACTGCAATTGCTTCTCAGGACTTCCATTGTCTTCGATTATAAAGTTTGAAAGTAAATCCAATGGCACTTGTGAGTCCAAAACGAGAGAATGGAGGTGAATAAATTGTTGACTGAATAAAGTTGGGGGAACGATATACTACGCAGCGACGCACTCCCTGAAGATTCGATGTTATTTGTCGTCTTACGATGTACGACAATCCTCCCTCCTGAAGTTCTATAACAGGAATGAAAAACAAATATATTATTCATATTCTGTTCTTTCTGAGGGGAAAACTGCTCTTCCCCGTTCATTCCTCCATCCATCCAAGCCCTTCGACGAATGTTCCCGACACCTCAAAACCAGCCTTTGTCGTTTCGGAGACTCCTGGAAGGATGACAAACGACCGAGCGTTAGTTCCTGTTTGTTCGCTCTCCCGCGCTAACCCGGGGTAAGTCTGGGATCCCTTCTAACCCACATCCGTTTCCAAGGGTGGGAGACGATGTTCGGCGTCGGAGGAGATGAAGTCGATGGATTTTGCCGGCGTTACCCGAACTTGGGCGCGATGGAGAGCGTCGACGTTTTGCTCACGAAATATCGATCATGCCGATGAAATATTCGTAATTCTGTTTTTGAGTCGTCCGTACAGGCTTAAAGGGTTACTCTTTTCCTGAATTACAGGCTGGAATCATCAAAATCGAAAAAAAATTGCCAGAGAAAAGCGCTGCAAATTATTACACAGATCCTTTTTCTGTTCAGATCACTCGTCTGCAAAGAACACAACTTTGCCATTGTCACTGCCTACCAACCATTAGTACTACCTATTACTACTACTAAAAGATCCTAAATGGAGCCTAAATACCAAATTTCATCAAAATCCATGGGAACTAAGGAAAGTGCCACGTACGGCGGACGGACGGCAAAATTTTTATTCGATTTTTCGATTCAACGTACTTAGGTACCTTGAAACGTAAACCAACAAATTTTGAGGGAGGTTAAAATTTTTTTCTTGGTTGATTCCAGAATTATTATCAAATGTAAAAGAATAATAAACGCAATTAATTATTAATTAATATTTAATTATTAATAATAAACACAAAATGGAAAACCATATTTAATTAATTTAATGGGAAATAATATTTAATTATTTAATAATAAACCCAGATGAGAAAACTCGTTTATTCAGTTAGGTTTATCTCCGGCAATTATTGTTCGATTTTGATGATTTCAACAGCAATCTTTTTGTTTTTCTATTCCCTAGGCTGCTGCACTAAGGAATTCCGAAAATCCTTGAAAATGTCAAATTTAGGTACAACTCCCTAAGTTTGAGCGCTTTTAATTTAGGGAAATACTAACCCGGAATAGGAATAAACGGCGTCCGACTGAGAACCTCTTAGAAGTTGGTCGTCGCAGTCAAATGGATACGTGTTGGTTGAAATAAAGGATTTCACCGATGCTATGTTTTTGGTTTGTTATTTTCAATAATGAACCATTGGAATCGACCAAAAAAATTCAAGCCCCCCTCCCCCCCCTATTTGATGTATTACGTTTCAAAGTTTGTAGAATCCAAAAATCGAGAAAAAAACGCAGCAAATTATCACACAGTTAGGTATTATTTTTTTTACACAGTATTATTTTCCGTATAGATAACTCGCCTGCAAAGAACACAGCAGCCAAATTTTTATTCGATTTTTTGGATTCTACGTACCTTGAGAAGTTAACCAACAAATTTTGACTGGGGGGGGGGGGGGGAATTGTTTCTTGGTCGATTCCAAAGCTTCATTATTGAAAATATTAAACCAAAATCCACGAGGAACTTTTGTTAGTTCCCATGAACCGATTTTGATGAAATTTGATATTATGGGCTCCATTTTGGGTCCAGTTATGCTGTGGTGTTCTTTATATAACATCTTGACAAAAAAAATAATAAACCCTTGTGGACAAATTTGCAGCTTTTGTAAGCTGCAACTGTCGACAAACCTTATAGTAGCTAACGGAGAGTATTATTACACGCTCTGTACGTATTATTATACGTATAGCGTATAATAATACGCATAGCATGTATAATAATACGTATAGCGTATTATTATACGCTATACGTACTGTATTATTATATAAATATGATAAATAAAGTATCACAGACTCCGTTCAAACCTTAGATAGGTTTTCAGTTTATCGGTTTATTTATTTTATACAGGCGTGTTAACACATTTGATAGATTAGTCATGGTGGCATCAAGGATCGGTTGTTGAATGTAACAATGGTAACAGGTATTTGAAATTATGTAGTATAATGAAAACTGAGAGATGGTTTTTTCCGTAATCAATGGTTGTGGATGAAGGGGAGATTCAGTACTTATCCAACCATTGTTACATTCTTTCCACTCAGTTTGTCTAGGACTGAAAATGACAACCAGAGGGTTGCCCATAGCTTTCATCGTCGAAAAACCCCCATTTATTTTGAAAAATTGGAAGTTTATTAGGTGGTATCCAAATGGTGCTTCTTCTCTACCCTTCTTATCCAAAGAACTGAAATCAATACAATTTTTTAGCAATGTAGTCTGTCTTTGAATTCCTTTCATAGATGGATTCATCGACTCTTCACACACGCATGTCTATAAAATTGTATACGTAAAGAGAGTAATTGTAATGATATTTTCATCCAAATAGCGACCCTGAATCCATGAAGTTTCGAAACTGGGACATTCGAGACGAACCGCAGCGCGCCGTCTCCCAATATTTCTTGAAGGCGTAACCGATGTCGGTGGTGGGAGAGAAACGGTTCCTCCAACTCGTTCCTTTCGGCCATTAATTACGTCACTAACTGGGCTATTAAACCCATATTTTCACGTAATTAGTCGAGCTGGGGGGTCGTTTCATCTTCTCCCCATTCAAGGCCCCGGTTTCTCCCGGGGTAACTTGTGTCGTCTCCATTGACAATTAGACGACCTAATTGAGCGTGGTCGTGACGTCGTTTTTATTAATTTGCGACGAAGATGGGTATGACTGACTATTACTAATTTTGAGATCGATATAAGAAAATTAATGAGTGGACTGTAATTTTCACGTTGCGATATACAAGTGGCTGTAGGTGTATAATATCGTTCCCTTCCATAATAATAGAGAAGAGTCTCGCGGGAGCACAACTAGCGCTCCCAGCAGCTTTGAGTGCTAGTCAGCTGATCGTGTATCATGTTAGATGTCATACCTGAGCGTCGGATAATTGGGATGACCGAAGTTATCGATAATTGGAGTGCAAATGCCAAACAACCGCCAAGTTATAGCTTGTTATGTTATTGGATAAGTAAATCTATATTAAACTAAAATAATGAAAAACTAAGACGACTAAGTTCCAGCCCTTTGTATTATTTTACTCACATTGTGCAATGGAACTTATTGATACATAATATCTTCGTTTTATTATATAACTCTTTTATAAAAATATTTTCCTCATACACTTCATCATTCACTTCTTACATCTCATCACTTCTTCATTGATGGGCCACACAATGGGGATGGAATATTTCTCCTAATTAGGTAGTTCTTTTTGATTTTCTTAATAGATAATAAAGAGTGAAAAATATAAACAATTGCAAATATCATATATAATTATATCCAATTTTAAATGAATAAATTATTACAAATATAATGAAATTTCATTTTATAACAAATATCATATTATTATAATAGATTTTATAATAAAACATGAAAACTGGAGAATATTAAAAAGAAATCCGAACTAACCACCAATATTCATGTATCGTTTCTTTGGTAATTGCATAACTTTTTCATGGTGTGTCGTAGGGGATTGTGAAATTCAAAATGCCTTTTTAGTGATAGTGGCTTAGTAAGTATCTATATTAGGAAATAGTTCCATTTTCTAACAAAAGGAGGGCGCAAGTACCTAAAGAAACCGATTCTACTCGGCGAGATGAATCCAATGGCAGGTTCCAAAAGCTCAATTTTGGAAATATCGTAATTTGAGAAGTATTTTTGCATAAAGCGGTCCAATTGATGTTAATGCGTGATTAACAAGACATTGATAGTTAAATCAGTTTGAGATCAAGATGAGAAAAAATGTCTATAATTTGCCTCTGCTGCGCTCTCGGGGCTGTCTTGTTAATCACTCATTAACATCAAATTATCGATAACATCGATCATCTTCACAATGTGAAGATGTAACATGTGTAACATGTCATGTTACACGATCAACTGACTAGTACTCAAAGCTGCCGTGAGCGCTAGTTGTGCCTTTCGGTGAGCTCCCGCGAGACTCTTCTTAATAATAGTTCCTCTGTTGACTATTAGCGGAACGAAGTCTTCATGATGCATGGCTAGATGTATACATTGACTCTTTCTCTTAATTATTGTCTTAAAATGATTCCCTCGACTGCTGGAGAAGAAGTGAGAAGTGAGTGGTGAGGTGAAGAGGAGTCTATAGTATTAATTTACTAAAATTTCAAAATGACAACAAATTCAATTTTTTTGAAATTCAAAACTTCACTAGCTCATGGCGTATCTGCAGTCATTAGAAATAATACTGCAAAATACCTGATAAAATCTACTATGAATTACTCACCCCTCAAATGTACCTACATATTGGCGTATTGTCTCGAAACGTTGAGATAGGGGCAGTACATGTGAATGATATCGCGTAAATCCAACTCACCCGTTATTTATGGTAGTGAAATTCAATCTCCCCGGTTTCGTCGGCTAAGAATAAAGTGGGTGGAAAGAGATAGGAACTACGAAAGCGTTTTCACAGTATGGACTTCCAAGAGAGTCCGGAGTTTTCGGCGAACCACCGTTTGCTCTCCCAGTTTTCACCCCAAGCTATGGTATTTCCCGAGTTCATCGTTATAGAGGAACGAAGATTGGTTTAAACTTTAGGTCCCGCTTGGTTCACATTGTTGCACATACTATCAAACCTGAAGTGTTCACTTTTGCCCTAGATTTTGGTTTATTATTTTCAAATGTTAACCCCCCCCCCCCCACTCAAAATTTGATGTTTTACGTTTCGTGGTACGTAGAATCCGAAAATCGAATGAAAATTTTCCGTCCGTCCGCTGTACGCTGCATCCCTTCATGTCCATTTGGTAGGTGGTTGAGGTTGAAATTTTCAAAAATGCCCAAGTAGGTAGTACGCACCTACTGTTGGTAGGGAGGGATCTATAGCATTTCCGAATTGAGTTAAACTTTTTCCATTTAGGTTTAGACCTTTTCCATTTAGGTTTAAACCTTTTCCACTTAGGTTTAGACCTTTTCCATTTAGATTTAAACCTTTTCCATTTAGATTTAAACTCCATCAAAACGTCAGTAGTTAGCCCCATCATAGTAAGTATGTAAGTAAGTAAGTAAGTAATATCATTCTCATTTGCATAGCGCCATAAACATTCTGTTCCACTTCAGATGTGATGAAAGAAAAATACTTTACTTAATTTATAACTTCCGTTCATGCGAAATTCTTGTGCATAAAAAAACACTTGCATGATTTAATTTTCAAGTTGTGGCATAATAACGTCGGGTTAGAGGTAAAAGTACAGAAGAGGTAAATTCATATTGTGCGAAAATCAAATTAAAATTTCAAAAGTTAGTTTGGTAAATATGATAATAAATTATTTTCCTAGGTTGGATACATGCATACATTGATGATAATGATCACCAATAATAACAACAGTTAAATGATCATAATATTCTGCATTTGATTTTCCCACGTGTTGAATTTGTGACTTGGGTACTTTTACCTCTAACTCCACGATAATTTCCTGAGTTTAAATCCAAATGGAAAAAGTTTAAATCTAAATGGAAAAGGTTTAAATCTAAATGGAAAAGGTCTAAATCCAAATGGAAAAGGTTTAAACCTAAATGGAAAAGGTTTAAACCTAAATGGAAAAGGACTAAACCTAAATGGAAAAAGTTTAACTCAATTCGGAAATGCTATATACAGAAGGGTGATCTATACAGAAAATAATAA
Organism: Apolygus lucorum; assembly: GCA_009739505.2. NCBI lineage: Eukaryota > Metazoa > Arthropoda > Insecta > Hemiptera > Miridae > Apolygus > Apolygus lucorum. The sequence goes on from CM019172.2 coordinate 27,664,450, forward strand.
ACCTTTGGGCAACGATTTGCAGCGTTTGCGAGTAATATAAAGCCGATTTGGGAAAATCGTTATAAATAAGGAAGTTAGATGAAATAGGAGAATGGAATAAGTACGTATCTTGCCTTGGATACTAGGCCGCAACACATCAGAGAGCTGTAGAGGTCGGTAACTACGATACGGGGTAATATCCCGATAATAATATTGCATATTATGCAATACGATACACGAAACTAGCATGGGGCTCGGCAATGCTAGGGAAACAGTCAAAGAAATTAATTTTCCGGGTCTGGTTTGGATGAGAGGGGACTATCGGCATGAAGACGATGGGTCAGCACAGAGTCTAGTATTCCTATACCCCCACTACCACAGCATCCGCCAAGGCAAACAAACGAGGAGCTGTTTCTAACCTTGAAAGCACAGACACTTTGAAGATTAGTTATGGATACTAATTAACCTCCGCATGGCAAGGCATGAAATATCCATCTCACCAAGTTTTACCAACCAGTCTTCAAATTTCCCATATAAAACTCCATATTTCTTCGAATCCAAATAAATTTGATTGTGAAGCGAAAATATGGTTGGTAGGTATTGACAATGACAAAGCTGTGTTCTTTGCTGGCAGTGGATCAGTACAGAAAAATAATAAACCTTTGTGTAATAATTTGCAGCGTTTTTTTATCGATACAATGATGATATTACGACGATTAGGTCACCCAATTCTTAGTTTCATCCAAAAGCGAGTAAACTTTCACGAATTTAATAATTGGGGGGGGGGGGGGGTAACAATTATTTTTCTTTGTCGATTCCAAAGGTTCATTATTGAACTAACGACAAAACTAACGCCCAGGAAGTAAACTCACTGAGAAAAAGCTTGCAAGTTATCGGCCATTTTCTTTCTGATGATGCAACGGTTTACACGTTTAGCACACTCTTAACAGACCATTCGGGTGTGTTAACTTTCGACGACTGATAACACGCTTTGATAAACGATTCCTTCTGTGTTTAACACGTTCTTGACATACAACTCGAGAACGGTCCAACTGTGAATACCCTTATTGTTTACATAGTAGAACGATATTGTTTGAACTCCCCACCGCTTCACGAACGGTGATTTCAAATCAACTGCCTAGACCCGGTTCCGAGGCGCCCCGACAGAGGTCAGCACTACCACCCCGTTCTCAACCCGATTAAAACCCATATCCATAACCCGTAAACCAGATTACAAGAACCAGTACGAGTATAATTTTGCACAATAGAAGAACATTAAACATTACGGATTGTCACCGAATAAGTTTACCCCCCAAAAGTACTAATTCAGAGCAATACTGCTACACCCCAGCTCCGAATCGCCCCGCCATCTTTTCCTCATTCCAGGCAAAAATGTTACATTTTGCGCTGCTTAATTACCGTTCATTACCGCTGTTAGTTCAGTTTATTATACCGTCTTTATACCGATAAGTGCCATTCTCATTTACCCATATCCTGTGGTAAAAACAGATATAATTGTTCAGTCTAAATTAATTATATCCAGATTATTTAGATCACAACGTTTCTCAGCAGTTTAAGTAGGTACTATATATCACAAATCATAAACGGATCGGGTATTTAGAGGCTAATATTAACTGCAACGAGAGTCGGCACATTTCACTGAAACACTTAATTCAAAGAGGACATTTTATGAGAGAAATCGGGTGGGCGACAGACGGAGATGGAGTAGCCAACACAAAAACTAAAATAGTTAATACATCCATGTAGATGCTACATGTGCATGGAAGTTAGGAATAAGGAAGAGCATGGACATACTTATATGGATGACCATGGATGTACGACACTATAAAAGTGTTCATTATATTTCTGCGTTTGATGGTTCGTTTGAGGAACCAAGCCTTCTTGATAGGATGAGAAGAAGTAGTGCCTTTATAAGACTCGTTGTTTTTGATCATGGTAGGAACTGTATTGATCTTGTTTCTGTGACTCCTCAAAAGTTGCTCTAAACGTTAGAAGACCTGATAGTATCAGTTTTCCAATTCTCATCACTATTTCTAATATCGACTCAATCTTTTTTAATCAGAATGTTCAAAGAGTTCTCTGTAAAGCGCTAACCTAATAAGAAACCCCGGAGATTAATGAAAGCCTACGATGGTTGGAACTGCAGTGCAGTTAAAACGAGCAATACTCTCATTTCAAGGACTAAAATTTCGCCCTTTCATCTCCCCCAACTAACTTTACGACCATCAATCTCGACGGAATTAAACGAAATATTACGATTGCCTTTTGAACATTCAAGTACTTGATACCTTTAGTTTTGATCAAATTACCTCCAGTGAAACGGGAGTTCGTTGAAGTCTTCAAATCCACAGAGAGGTTGATGGGTTTTTTATTCGTTGAGTGGAGAATCGAATGAAATAGACGCCCACTCTTCCGTTACATAAAGGCGTTGCAATTTATTACACAATGGTTTATTATATAACTGTATAGATCACCCAACTGCACAGGACGTGGCTTTTCCATCAACACTATCTACTATATTTCTGCGCTATAATATTGTATTATCCAACATAGTATTAGTATTTGTTATATTAATTTCACTGTACAGATTTTGCGCATCCTTGCGCACATAAAATCCCACGATTTACAGATGCCTCTTCTACCTATCTAGAAACACCTCCAACATTATTTTGCTGCATTCACTTGCAATCTTGGCCTCCAGAGACGTTTTAATGTTTAAAAAGTGAGTATACCTCTCCAAAGTTTGCTTGACGTGACTGCATCACGATTGCTGAAATCACTTAGCATTCCAACAACACAATGAATGATTTAATTTTGGAGTGGATGTATGGTTGTGATGGTTCCTCAAGTCAAAGTCAATACAAACAAAGCATTGAAGACACTCAAACGTGGGTAAGATCCAACCATACATTTAGGAAGGCGATGAAAACGTCGAGTGATGATGATGGTGAAGTGGCAGCAGGTTACATGAATATTAGCTAAAGAATTTATGTTTTTTTTTGCTTTAATTTCATTGTTTACCTAATAATTCGTAAACAATGATGTCACCCAATATTGTTCTCAGGGGTTGACAAACTAACACCGCCGACCAGATTGCGGTGGAGACCGGGCAGACATACACCTATGGTTTTTTTCGCGGATTTGGATTCAGAATGATCTAAAACGGATCAGTGTATGGCTTTTTTCTGTTGAGTGTTGTCCAACTGTACCCCAGATCAATGGCATAA